>VUQJ01045011.1:1735-28521 GCA_015108635.1 Andinoacara biseriatus | reverse complement strand
TCTACTAAGTTACCTGCACCTTTTAACCATGTTTTTGGTGTTGGTTATCTGACAAATATGAAGACTGGTTGTGAGGTTAATCTCACTAACAACCCATAAAGATATTTTATATTATCTTCAATGTCCAAGTCAGTCACCTGATCTCAACCCAGCATATTTTGTTTTTCTGTATATGCATCTATACGAAAACATGTCTTCAGGAATATGTTAAGAACAGATGTTAAAAACTAACAATGTCTATATCATTCCATTTGGAAGACGCCAAAGCTTTTTTGTTCTGAAATTAAAATTCAGTCGCTCTTCAAGCATTGACATGCCAGCTGGCTCATGGAGATCAAAAGCCAAGCACAGCAGCTGGTGAGAGTCTGGATTTTTGTCTTGTGAGAAGCAGCTCAAGGTAAGTGCCTTTCATTTGGATTCACTGGCTGAAAGAAAAATCATTTCATTACAGGGCGCACAGTGTGCCACAATTTCACCATAAAATTCAGGCCTTATATTCTCACTGCTGTGTTGTGTCTTTTTCTCCCTACTGGGAACTGGACAAGCACAATTTTTAAACCATTCATCTGTCCAGGCACTTTCTCTCCATATAAACTGAAAAAAAATATCATTAATACTTTAACCTTTATAAAGAGCTTAACCTGTACTATCACATTCTCTCAGCAAAAACCTTTAATTGAAACAGTTTTGACTCATTATACTTTCCAAACAGGAGCTCCACCAGTGACTGTTGCTAAGTAACTGGTGAGTCATTGCTGGCTGATCTTATGCACAGAGTACTCCCAGTTACTCTGGAGACCAGGATACAACACGATAATCGCACTTAGGATAACCCTGGCCTTAGTTTAGCTTGGTTTCTGTCTTTTTCTTCTTCATCATTTATCCTGCCAGTTCTAATATTTCCTTTTTGTGACTGCAAAAGAGCAGCACCCCTTCTTTTTTAAATGGCTTGATGAGCTGGTTTTGTTGAAATACTTTGTTGGATATCCTCATGATGTCAGTTCACTTGTAAAGAGATCCAGTAAAGTAAAAGAGAGCATAAAACCCATTAACCATCACATAGTTTATTATTGCTCAGAGAAAAAGGAATAAAACCCATTAACTGGCTAATGTGCTGATGAGACTTACAGAGACTAAAAGTGTGGCCATACACTCACTGGCCACTTTGTTAGGTACACCTTTTCAACTGCTTCTTAAAACAAATATCCAATCAGTCAATAACATGGCAAGAAGAAGTGCATTTAGGCATGTAGGCAGGGTCAGCAGAACCGGGCTCTGTCATGGTGGGTGGTGTGACAGGCAAAACTAAACACACTGCACAGGAAACAAGACACTGCCAAAATAAAACAGGAAATGGGGCAAGGAAACAAAGACGCTTACTTGACTGAACACTAGGCACTAGAAACAAACTGAAGACCAATACAAAAGAGAACAAAAAACACTGGGCCAGTCATCTGCCACAACCAGTTGGGGTTTTTACTGCACAACCATCTCTAGGGTTGACAGAGAATGGTCTGATGAAGAGAACATACCCAGTGAATGTTAGATCTCTGGGTAAAAATATCTTGTTGATGCCAGAGGGGAACAAGCAGATAGCTGCGAACTGATAGGAAGGCAACAGTAACAGTAACCACTCTTTACAATCAAGGTACCTCTGAATGCACAACACTGTAACATGTAGTGGGACAACAGAAGATTGGAAAAACAATACCTCGTTTGATAAGTCTCAATTTCTGGATTTGGGTGGTAGGATCAAAATCTGGTGTAAACTCCATGAAGGCACGGCTCCATTGTGCCTTGGTGATGGTAGTGTCAGGGTGTGGGGGATATTTTCTTGGCACAGTTTGTATTGTTTGTATTGTTGCTGACCATGTCCATCCCTTTATGACTGCAGTACACAGGATACTGAGCCATGTCTCAAAGCGCAAATCCTATCTAACTGATCTCTTGAACATGACAAAATGAGTTCACTCTACTCACTGGCCTCCAGTCACCAGATCTAAATTCAACAGAACACCTTTGGGATGTGGTGGAACAGGAAATTCTCATCATCACTGTGCAGCCAGGAAATCTATGTGATGCCATTATGTCAGAGTTAGCAAAAGCTTTGAGGAATGTTTCAAACCCCTTGTTGAATCTGTGCCACAAAGAATTAAGGCAATTCTAAAAGAAAAAAATGGGGTCTAACCCAGTAACTAGCAAGGTGCACTTAATAAATTGTTAGTTAAAACTGTACAACTTTCATCCTGTTATTGTACTTGTCATTATTTTATATGTATGTGTCTATCTATCTAGAAGGAAATTAGATCATACTAAGCTAATTTTCATGAAAACTGCAGGGAGAATGCTTTCACCACTGGACTCCAAATCATGAATCCATTAAAATAAATAAATAAAAATCACATGTCCTCGTAAGCATGCTTTATCTACTTAATGTTCACACCTCTGACACATGCTGGATAAGAATATTAGTTTCCTCTCTTCTAGTCTCACAGCACCACTAACTACTAAGTACATCATTAACTATCAGCAGATTTTAAGAAAGTGTGATTTCGTCTGTGTTGGATTCCAGTAAACTCCTAATGGTGTCAGTGAGATCTTATAGAGCTGTAATAAAATTCTCCCCATGCATTGAGCACAGCCCACCCATGTTTTGGATCATGAAATTATCCATATCTCAAAGTAACATTGCTGTAAATCTGACTCTCCCATGTGTTAATCATAACTAAAGTTAACAATATCACTAGCAGCAGTGAAATAAAACTGGCACATCAAGTTTTTCAAAACAGTAATATAATTACATCACATCAATACATACGGACATAAGAAGTTGCATAAAAAATGTGAAAGTAAATAACATATATAACATTGTTAATGTACTTTGACATAATTTATATGAAAAAATAATAGATACTATTTGTATTCCAGGTACATTTATATCATAATCTGTTTTAATTGTTTTTTCTGTCTCAGTCACTCCTACTGAGTGAGGACAGCCAGAAAAATAGAAACACCTCATTTTATAATGAAATACTGTTAAACAGCATCACATCCTTCAAAATGTTGTGAACTGTGAGATCACTTGAATTAAATCTTTTTTTGAAATTGCTGAAATGTTACACCAGATTTACTGAGGAGGGCTTAAAAAAGTGTGGACAGACAGGATATAATGGGTCACTATGGGTGGGATCGAGATCAGCATACTCAGACTGGAAGCCAAGGTGTCAACTCTTACATGAACTTTGGCATGTATAAATAAGTTTCAATAACTTGCACATTTTCACAGAGTACACGTGGAAAATTCCAGTTATCTAAAGGCTGAGCCAGGAAATGCACCTGCAAATGGCCAGATGATATTAGACTGACAACAGGGAAAAAAATGAACCATCCATTTACATTTTGTTTTTGTGGTCAGACTTTCTGTCCCAGGATGATAGTGACTCAAAAGTGAAAAGGGTGAAACGTGAAAAATCTGTCACCGTGTACGTTAAAGATGCAGTCAGTCATTTTTGTTAAGTTTATTTAATAGAAACTCATTAGAATACATAAGAGTTTGTCTGTGGAAGCCACCACGGTACCCCACCATCTTGGATACAGCGACTGAGAAGAGCTCCCCTTCACCAAAGAAGTGTCAGGTCAGGGCTCAAACACATAAAAATGCGCATAAACACGCTTATTTATTCCTGATATTGTTGCAATTAGTTGTTGTCAGCACATCAGATGTCCAGACTCTGACAGTGAGCTTTCCAAACAACAAAAGCTAACATTGCAGCTAAGGTTAGGCTTGAATGTACTAAAAATGTAAAATAATGCAAAATATTTAACTGACACATTTTTTTTTTATTCTTGATTTATTTTTGAGCTTATTCAAATATGTTAAACTAAAATGTGTACAAACAGTAGTAGAAACGTGCAGGCTTGCCACAGTTGATATGGGGGGACGGTCTACATTTTAATGTTTTTGATCGCTCTTGGTTGACTAAAACATGTTTATCCTACAGTGGCCACCCTAGCTAGGATTATGCACTTGAATTGGGAGGGGTGAGAAAACAGAACTCAGTTTTCTGCAATCTGCAGTCTACTGACATCTAGTGGTGAGATTTTACACATTGTACCTTTAACTTCATGTAATCTAGGGGTAATTCTTAGTCCATATCTCAAGGCTACAGCGGTAAATATATTGTACGGTATTCAATTAGTTTCAAATAGTTGCGTCTCTGTGCCTTTGCTGAATTATTTCTATTTATGAGACAGAATCACAGTTCATAGGTTTTTACTCATTCGTTACCTGTAATGCTATGAGCTCGGTAGCATTGGGCTCCAGGGCCCCTGGTGGTGTTGCTGAGTGGTGTGGAAAATAGGGGTTGTCTGGGCCAGTACACAGGAGGTAGAGGATGAAAATAATGTTAAAGGGAAACACAGCAGCAGGCAAGTCCCAGTGGTCCAAAAATGAAGAGAGACCACTAAACAGAAAGACACTGGAAAAAAGAAAAGGGAAGGGAAGAGTGGATAGGAATTTGTTTAATGAAATGCTGTAACACACTTTAGTGTTTCCATCCGTTTGACTGGTACTGTAGTTCACTGGTTGCATTCAAGTTGTACACGTGTTTGATTTATTTTACGCATAGAGAATGCAGATATTTAAAAATGTTTTGTACTGTGCAAATAGTAACAAACCCCCTTTGTTATTTCGCTAAGCTCTAATATTTGCCTTTTTTATCTATACTTAAAAGTGAAATGATACTATTAGTCAATCAGATGTAATTAGATACATTTGTTCTCATGTCCTTTGATGTTGGGGAAGATTTAATCCAGTGTGACTTGTTCAAAATATGGATTACTGCATTACCTTCAACTTTGTTCATTTCTGACAAGAAAAAGGTTATGATGAAGTATTTTTTTTTCTGAATGACCCAAACTTCTGTTAAAGTCTGGAAAATGGAAATGGCTGAGGTGGTGGGTATGTGAGTGTCATCTAAAATTACCCCGTGAAAAGAATCACCACTAGCTGATTTATCACTGAACAGCAAAGCATATTTTAACGAATACATAATTCCTGCAGATCCGCTGAGCTCAGTGCCAACCCACATCACCTGCTGGCTTAGCAGATGCAGTTTTCATGTATTCAACTGGCAAATCACATTTACAGCATGCCATTTTGGCTGCTTTAGCCTGCCCACTGTTGTTTTGCACATGCAAGCTGTTTTGCAACGCACCTCCACCTCAGCTCCTCCTTTTACGCTGTGTCTGGATTAATCAGTGACACATTTGTTCACAGTGATTTTCACATATACATGAGGATAGACAGGAAAATCCCAGAACAGAGTCATGCTATCAAATGTAGAAGACTGCAGATGAAAGGAAAAATCTACTTTTGATTTCAGTGGATCCGACTGAACTAACAACAAGAATGACAATGCCATTCCTTTACCTGAACCACTAACATTACAATAACTTGTTTGGCTGTATAGTTTGGGAGTTGAGAAAAAAGTCTCAGGAAATACACTGAAATGGACATACAGGAAGTCAATGTAAAGCAATGAGCCACGTGGGTTTCTTACCATGTCGCTGACCCCAGGCAGACAGGCAGCAGCAGCCACCAGTACCAGTCCCCAGCTGAGCTAAACGCTCCCATCAGCAGAGACACCAACATGCCGTTAAAACCATGAAGACCTCCTGCCACCTCAGCTCTATACACACAAACACAGAGCCGGCATTTTCGCATATCACCATTACATCTTGTATTAAAAAAAAAGACTAAACAAAAGAGTAATACGTCTGTTCTACACAGAATACAAAGCTTTTCATTAATGATTACAGTACAAATTAGCATAGCTTTTAATGGGTTTTCAAGACAAATGAAATGTTCAGTTTTAATGAGCTGAGGCGCCAGGGTGACATTAAACATACTATACATGTCAAAATTACAAATGCTATTTCACAGTGCATGGCATAAATATTGGGAGTTGTAAGGCGGTGTGTGTGCAAGGCTTACAGTGATGGAGCTCTTATTCTAATGAATGTTAAGTAGAAGCCCCAATCAATTTTAGTAGTAGGCCTGAGTAGATTGCAAGGTTAAAGGTTAAAGAGGATATTTTTTTTATATGCTTTTAGAATCACAAACTCATTAAATCTGGGCACATAAATCCGCACTGGTTTCAGTTTCTATATTTTGGTCTGTGTTTGTGTTTTTTTTTTTTATATCATTCCACCTGTCTTGTCCTGTGATAACAGCTGTTAGGGTGGAGGCCAGTACTCCTAGAGTTCCCAGCAGGCCCTGCCAGAGGGAAGCCCAGTACAGGGCAGCCAGGATGAGACCACCACTCAGTGGGTTGTTGGCTAGAATTACCCTGCTCACCCCTCTCAGGCCCCACACCCCCAGCTGCAGCACAAATGGCTTGTCTGAGGACACACAAGGAAATAAACGGTCCCGATAAATAAACAATACTTCACAGCAAGATGTTCACAGATGTAAAAGTGGAATCAAAGAGGCAAGCTGCAGCTTTCACTGAATGTAATACTCATTTGGATTTGTTGATGCCGATTCAGGGTTTTATGACAGAATCGAGATGGGATTTTAATGATAATTATGTTCCGAGTTGGAGAAAAACCGCTGCAGCATTCTCCGTGGGAGTCGTGTGATGATTACATCTGTGTGTTTTAATGACGATGCAAGCATTTCTGAGTCATTTATTCATAATTATGGCAATTTAGCACTTCCCCTAGTTGCAAAGTTTTGTGATTAATTACATTAACATTAGTAGTATAAGAAAAAGTTCCAAGATGACTTGTATTGTGTTTCCCTACCCTTCATGTACTTATCCAAGTGCTCCATGTCGCCATTGAACATTAGCAGGCCACTGAAAATACGCCGACTGAAGCTGGCACGAGTCCTGCTGGCCTCCTCCATTTCTGGTTTGGTTTCCATCCACATCTCTGCAGCTGCTGGGCCGCACCACTACAAATGTGGCAAATATATAGTAATTATGCTGGAATACCTCAAGGGTCTTCTTATTTCCACCTCTCTTTGTTCTGTTCTTGCCTTTATTTGCTTTTGTCCTTCTTCTTTCTCCCGTTCCCTCTGGTTCATCTCTTCTCCCCTTCTCCTCTTCTCTTACAAGTGAGGCTTAAGGGGGTAACTTATAAACTGGTGGGTAGCATATTCACTCGGCTTTCACCCACAGTGCCAGAGAAGAACAAAGTCCAACCACATCAGTGCTGGTCTAGAGGAGGAAGACTGGTCCGTTCCTTGCTCCTGATCTTTTTTTCACACTTCACTGCCAGCTTGCTCCACTGTCCTCTCTTTTCTCTCTTCTCAGCCAGCCTCACTCTCACATCTCATCATCTATTGTTTGTTCAATTAAGCTATTCATCCACTTTTTATTGCACCACGTGTGTGATTGTTTGCCTTTCCTATATTTGTAAAGCCATTAGTGTGCCTCATGTTTTCTGACGTTTTTCCAAAAGGTGTAGTATATAATCCAGATAGCTGTGCTGCTGTGCCTTCTCTGAGTAAAAGGATGCTTTGATTTCGACTCCCTGTTGACATAATTTTTAACAAGATCCACACTGTACTGCTGCCTTGAAAAGTCTTTTTCCCCCCTGGTATTTTTTTTCCACTTTAATTCCAGAGCACCCAGAATCGAGGGAAAACTGTATATAGCTGTTCAAGTGTGTGTGTGTGTGTGTGTTCGGTGTGTGTGTGTGTGTGTGTGTGTGTGTGTGTGTGTGTGTGTGTGTGTGTGCGCATGCACACTATAGTCAATGAAAGGCTTTTGATGCATTTGGACTCAGTCTGTCTTTGCAGGACAATTTATCATGTCTTCTGGCTCCCAGGTTGAGGAAACACCACACACAAATCTCCTGAGCTCCCTGCAGGAGTCATTCTTGGGCTCACTGTCCAAATTCCAAGGATTTATGGGGTGTAAAGCATCTTGTGGTCTCTTTAGCACACCTCTTGTGCCAGACTTTGGCAGAAAAGTTACAGAAATTGAAACGTTGGCATTTCATGTGTGTTTGTGTCTAGTGGCCAGGATTTAATGGTGCGAAACAATTAATGACCTGCAACTACGTTACTGTCTTAAGTGGATTCCCCACACAGGTGTTTGCAATTATTAATTGAACCTCTTTTCAGGTTGAAATTGGTCAGAAAATGCTTGTTTGCCTTTGCCGAGGCTAAGGTTTTTTATCAGCATCTACAGGATCTACAAAATTCTGTTAAAAACCTGGGCAAGAAAAATAGCTATTCACTATCTAAAAACAAAGACCATCTCTATAGAAATAAACAGCAAAATAACAGTAGATATTCAACAGCATTGTGTCAGGGGCAGCTCAGTCTGTTCTTCAGCCATTTTGAGGTGGAAGAAAGAACAACCAACCATCAACCAACCCGAGTCAGTGGCAAAGAGCCACTTGTTCTCAAGTCTGCTGATGTGATACGCACACTCTGAAAAATCAATACACAGAAGGCAACTGGACCAGATGTCGTCCCAGGATGAATCCTCAAAGACTGTGCTGCAGAGTTGGGCGAGGCATTTGCAAATATCTTTAACCTATCTCTGCTGGAGTACGCTGTCCCCACCTGCTTGAAGGCTGCCACGACATCCCCGAATGAGGCCTGTGGCTCTGATACCTGTGATCATGAACTGCATGGGTACAACGGTCCTGCAACGTCTTAAGGCTGCTCTGCCACCCGCCCTGGACAGTATGCATAACCCTCGACACCCCAATAGGATTTGATTTGAGTCGTTCAGATTCCTGAGAATTCTGAAAGAAAGGAATCTTTCCAAATATATTTCCAAATATAGCTGAAGAACTGTTGTAAAATGTCAATTCTAAGTTAGTTTTAATTTGAAGATCAGAAGTAGTTCTTTTAAACTATAAATGACCATTCAAGATTTGTACCTTTGTACATTTCATCATCTATTTTTCATTATCTCTTTCTTATTATCTTTCTCCTTCTTTTTCTTCATCTGCCTCCTCCACCACTGCTCGCTGTCCTCCCACATCTCCACCTCATCCTCTTCCTCCTCACCTCGAGCCTCATCTACTAAACTTAACTCGGGGCTCTAACACAGCAAAACGCAGATAAACATGCTTATATATTCCTGATATTATTTTTTGTCAGCAGATTAGACACACAGATCCTCTCGTCTCCGCACAGCTGACAAGAGCCGGCTAAACAACAGCCAACATTATGACAGCTAATGTTAGGTTAAAATGTGTGATTACATTCTCACATACTAATACATAAAGTATTGCAAACTATTTGTCACATACCCTTTTTTTTTAATTCCTGATTTATTGTTAGGTGTTGATATGTTTAAATATTGAGTTTACAAAATATATTTTCATACAGAAACAGTAGTAGAAACATACCGACCAGCTGCAGGCAGCTGTGGCTGCTATCGGGCACAGAGGGATGTGGGACCAAGAGCTCAATGGTTGACACCATCTCTTGGTGTCTTTCTACCGGCGCTCCATTGAGTGTCTTTACTCGTGGTGTGGTATGGGAGCAGCTCAGAAATGATCTGCAGAGAATTGTAAAAACCACACAAACCAGTAGCAGCTACCTGCCCTGGAAGAGAGCTTCACCTCCTGTTGCTGGGGAAAAAAATACAGAGCATCCTGGAAAACTCATCACCCGTCATCTGTCTGAACGGCTACTGTCAGGAAACCCTTACAGCTCCATTAAAACACACGATTCAACAACACTTTTATCCCAAAGATATTACCATCCTGAACGATGAACTGAAAGCACAGCCCCATATACAATACAACAAACACACAAGCAACAACTACAGTAATAAATCACAATGTGTTCTTTGATATTAATTTGATATTTTATTTTAATGTGCAATAATGAATGCTTTTAATACGTAAGTTAGCAGTGAATGTGTGATATAGTGAAGTGGCCTGCTTCATTATTTATTTTAGCATTTCTGTTCACGCTAAAACTTATTTTTATCATAACATTGAATTTCATTCGAGTGCACCTGAATTTTGTTGTATTCCTTTTATAATGACAATAATGAAGCTCTTGAATGGGTGCAGTCCAAAAGTCTGATGATACTCTTACTGTGAGTGTATTTCTTCTATATTTTAAAACAACACATGCTGCTTATACCACAGAATTAAAGCAGGAAGTAAACATTTTTTCATGCTGTCAAACAGCATCATGAAGCACACAGTTTATATCGGCTAAGTCGGATTCGAATGGCCTGTGGAATTTCATTCGACTTGTAAGAATCCAACTTATGTGTAAGACGGATAAAATCAGATTCTTCAAAATTCTTCAAAATTCTTCAGAATATCAGACAGTTTGGGGTCATATTTTTGCGAGTTTGTAGCTGACGTCTGACTCCTTTCCTTGCCAAGATTGTCTCCAGTGATTGTGTAGACACTTGAGCAACAGTGTGTGTAGTTGTGCATGAAGGAGCCGACGCATGAAGTTTGCATAGATCGTACATACTGGAAGTGGGCGTGGCGGGAGATGATTTTTACTGGAATTAACGTTAGAAACAATCGGGACATGCAGGAAATCTAATTTGTGCGACTTTGACTTAGGTGACTTTTACTGTATTTTACACATAATACTATCAAGGTTCCTTCTAGCAGAGAACATTTCACGTAGGATCTCAGAACCAAGGAGAACAATGGTAAATGCAGATCTCGTCAAGACCTAGTTTTTGTGTGTTTGTTTTTGTTATGTTTTGTCTTTATGATGGGGTATCTTCATAATAACCATGTCAGTCTAGGCTGACACAAGCCTCTGACCCATATTTCAGAGATTCAGATTATAAAGACGTGGTTGAGCTGGGCACAGTGGGCACAATCTGTTCAATCTATATATGAATGAATGCATAATGTAGGGGTGTAGCGCACTTCTGCTTCTGCAGTGATAATAACACTCTGTTATTAGTGTAATTCTATTTCTTAATTTAAAAAAAAAAAAACAACAGGTTAACTCGATTAAATAATTATTAAGCGAATTAAATCTGTGCTGAATAGAACATAATGTCCATGTTGTCTTTGTGTTATCTTGCCAAACAATATGGATTGAAAGGGAAAATGTTCAACTTTGTAGTCAGCAAAGAAAAATGTACCCCTGTATTTAAACTTGCATTCACACTGGATTTCATAAGATTATATAAAGTAGCGGTATCAAAACTTTGTGTAACTAAGGTCATCTCGCTCTGGCGTCCTAACAGGGATGTGACAGTGCAAACCTCAGAGCTGCCTCGCTCCTCCGCTTTCACTTTTGAGAAAGCGGAGGAGCGAGGCTGTCCGGACTAAATTAGCCAAAGCAGCAGCCACAGGACACAGACGCATTAACATCAAACTCCAGTCATAGTGAACGCTTCAGGCAATGTCAACAGTGCTAGTGGTAAAAATCTGGATCACCTGAGCACCGGTGTGCATTGTGGGTCGGCTCCTCTATGAGACAATGCAGGCAGTAGACTGGCATCTTATAAAAATAGAGTATTTTTCTTGCTGTCCACTTTATGTCCTTTCTGGTGATTTTTATTTATCCATTTATGTATTTATTACTGTTTTCCCTTTCTTCTGACCATTTTGGGTTTGTCTGACCTGCAATTAATTGTAACATTTGTGTCTTTTCCACTTGCTAAGCTCACATACTGTCTCATCCCTTATAACCATGGCTAATAGTTGTCCTCATTCCCTGACAGTTTTCTATTATATTTGTAAATCCATAAACCTTTACTGCAGCACATCAGTGTTTAGTGCATAGATACTTAATGTAAAACATGGATGGACAATATGATGAAGTGGGATTTTATTTAACTGTGATGTGAAGAACTAATATCATTAGGCACACAGTAGTCTTTGTGTTTACCTTCTGGCTGAGACACACAAGTAAACAAACACATGCTTTAAAAACAGAATTAAAAGAGAAAAAAGGGGGAAAAAAATACACAACCCTGCATTCCTTCCAACGCCAAAAGACTTGCAACCCCTTAACTTCCACTCAGTATTTTGTGTGCTATTCTATTGCTCACTGGCATCAATTCAAAAGTGTTTGAGTGCAACATGTGTGTGACTAATACATCCTCATCCTTGGCAAGGCCTCTTCAATAGCACAGCAACCCACAGAGATTTTAGAGAAAGACTTAAAAAGAACTCTTCACGCTCCCAACCGTACCGGAGCTCCTTCTGAGGGTGTGAGACACCGCCAAGAGGCAAGAGGTACAGTAAATAGTCAATGTTTGCCAGGAGTGCCAAGCAGGCAGGGAGAAGGCTTCAGTTTACTGGAGGTGGGCACCAGTCACTATAGCAACATTTATTTTAAGGGAAGCTTTACATTTTGATAATATTAGTAATTTAACTTTAAAAAAGTACAAAATACAGATGATACAGCAACATGAAAAGCAAACTTTTTTACTGCAAGTAAAACAGTAGCTGCACCAGTGGCATCACTGTAATCTCTTTGTAACTCTGAATAACCTCTGAGGCTTGTTTTTGATAATGTTGTGAGCATGATGTGCTCTATCACACATGCAGAAGGAGGACAAACATCTGGTTGTTTAGTCTTTTAACTTAAAAATGTTAAAGAAAAATATTCTCATCTGTATGATATCAGGTTTTTAGAAAATAGAAAATATTAGCAATAATGCAATAACCTTTGTGTCTGTGTGGTGCACGTGGGTGTCATGTGTGGTGGTCGCACACCCGGACTGTGACAAAGTCTATGAGAAAAACTGCAAATGAAATTTTTTTCTTTCGTTGACTTCCTCTGCATTGCCGGCTGGCTCAGCCATAAGGAGTGCAAATAAGGACGAGTTGCGTGTTTCCATCGCGAGGCATGTTATGACAGTGTATTAGAGTCTAAATTGCTATTTGATGTTTATAGACTTTGTCTGGCATGATGGTTTTCCCCAAAATGCCAAACCCTGTTCTCATCTGCTGCTCTTGGCAGGCTAAAGCAAACCTTCAAAGGAGCTGGAAGATTTCACTGACTGACTGGCCTCGAGGTGGAACACAGCTGAGAAGAAGTGAACAGTGCAGACATACTCGAGCATGCCAGTAAAATACTATTTTTCTCAGTCGGAGACGTTTCAGGTTATCTGGAGGATTTGGTGGGATGGAAACAGAAATACAAAATGAGGCGAGTGGTTTAAAATACAATTTCGCAGTCAAACACTTTAGACAGACATTAAGGTTTTCCCATCGATGTGCATGAGTTGGCTTCTGTTTCCAATCAGAAGAGCTGCGGCCAGCAGATCACTGGGAAGAAGGCGCTTTTGCACTAGTTTCTCTTTTCCGATGTCTATCTTTCTTTTCTTTTTAGTCTATGTTGATAACAAGATGGCCACTGGCCGGTTCAGTCCGGCATTATCAACACTATAATAAGGGAAACAAAGGTTTACATGTTGGAGTTGTTTATTCAGATAAAGCTAGCACTGAGAGAATTATTTAGTTTGCTTTATTTCATTCTTGATTACAGCTTTGAATAAAAATAATGTGTGTGAGAGTGATAATTACATTTTTCTTAGCATTTCTTTGCCTTTTTTTTCCATTATTGTTGCACTGCACTTATAATTTATAGGTGCTCTTTTTAGATTTCTTAGGGGGAATCATAACTGCTTAACAATTTACATGTTTTCCTTCTGCATTTTTAAATAACCCTACTATAAATTCCATTTATGCTTAATGAGAGCTTCGCTTGTATGCTTACATGAATTCAAAGAGACAGCAACAAACTGTGTCAGATATGACACAACTGCAGGACATGTTCATCCAAACAAGAACCACTCAGATTTAGAAGTCCATCCATCCATCCATCCATCTACTTCTGGTTATTTGATCCATCTTATCCCTATAATATTTAATGGAACCCATCAGGTTTGGTGGGTTGGTCGTGTTTTTGCATTTCTTTACTGGCCACTTCTGAAACAAAATCACACCAAAGTAAATAGTCAACACATTCAATCCATTACAAAATGCAAATGTTTTGTCCACGAGTGTGATTGTGACAGTCTTTTACAAACAGAAGTCATTTTCGCTGCATTTTCTCAAAATATATTTTCATCACTTTCTAATTGAAAAAAAAATGGGGATGGAAGCACTTAGAGGGACTTGGAGTGGAGCTGGTCAGTCTACAAAGAATGTCTGCAGTGTGTCTACAGTGGCACGAAGTGGTAAATGTCATGTCGTTGGCAGCAGAGGGAGCAGAGGGAAGTGGAGGAGGTAGAGATGGAGGGAGCGTGATGAAGAGGAGGTGGAAAGTCTCATTCTCTGCTCATCACACACTCAACTTGGAGGTGAAATATATCAAACTTTCTTACCTTGTTACTGTGTTGGAACATTGCACCGTCTGTCAGCCAAATGACTCTTAACTGTGCATATATTTCAATACTTATACGCAGATTTAGATAATTTGCAGTTTCAGCGCTTGCTGTACTGAAGGGTTTCTGTGACAAACCACCTCCTCAGGTTTGTGTGTGTCTTTAAATGTATTTTATAAAAATGACCTAAAAAAATGGAACGGAACCATCAAAATACAGTAAAAAGTATCATATTTTTGCATTCACTCAGCTCAGCACACACAGAGCAGAGTTCCCATGCAAGAGCCAAGTGTGGCACAGGGAGGTTAATCCAATGCTTATGTAATTCTCACATCGTTTACTCAGTGGGGCATAATTATGCAATACTATCTATCTATCTGCATATGTGTGTGTGTGTGCTTGTATCCTGCTGTTATCAGTCTGACTATCTTTATGTGAAATATAGCACTCAAATGTAAGATGGCTAATCTGAAGGTTACACAATGCTTGGACTATAGTAGCCAGTCGCATCGCTATGCAAAAGATATGCATCCAACTGTGATGAGATGCTTATTATCATGATAGGATAATAACACTGCCCCTCTTAGATAAACTGATAATCTTACCGACATGCTTGTCTTTGTTTGTGGACGTGCTTTGGTAGGAAGGAAATAGAAAGAAACGTTGCTATTAAAGGTTTTCTAAATGTAATTTTTATGTGCTTTTCTTGCTACAAGTAGCATCTATAAAGTTGATATTTCCAAACGTGAACAACCCAAACCCCCCACAATCTAAGTGGATGTCAAACGCTGCAGGTCAGAGCAGAAATATATGAACGTGATTTTGGAATGTCCCTTTAATTCACACACTTCATAAAAACAAAAAAAAATGAGTGTAAATCAGTATTAAACTGTTTCAAATCTAATACATGTATCCTACAGTATTTGTGCCATTGACACTAATGGTGGACATGACACAATATTTACATTTTGAAAAATGATTTTCCTCTTTGCTTTAGATCTCTTCAAAATTTCACATTAAGGGTTAAATATTAACTTGTTATTTTATATTATAACTTAAATCTTGGCATGTGGTAAATTCTTGGTTTGGCTAAAAATCAAACTAAATAAATAAAAAAAAATTAAAAATGAGAAAGCTTCATTGTGTGCTCACACTATCACTCCATCTCTGCTTCCAGAATTGATACTTTCACTGGAACTCTTCCAGCATTACTCAGGCCAGATAAAGAGAGATGAGGAGGAAGATAAAAACCTTCTAAATACTCAGACTGAGACCTCCCCGAGTTGCTGGCTATGTGCACATAAGCTGTCTTGGAGGTGCTTAGTGAGCTGAGGGAGGCATATTGTCAAGAATTGTCAAGAAGGTGAGCAGGCTTTGTTTCAATGGACGATTAAACAGCTCTCCCTGCTTGTCCTCTGCACCTCTCCAGTCTTCCGCTCCACCCAACAGTTCCTCAAGGTCGAGTTGTTTCACTTCTTCACTGCCACCCAAATCCCCTCTGACTAACACTCCATCTCTTTCACTTACTCACTGACCAAAAACGTCTCCACTTCTCTGCCTATTGAAATTCTCTTTCTGTTTTTGTCTATCACATTTGAGACGTTTCAGAATTTTATCGAGCTTCTTTATTGTCTATTTGACTGTCTGTGAAAATGACCAATTTACTTATTATTCTTGTGCTGCAAAAAGGCTAAACCACTTGATTGTAATAAGCCTGTAATACCCATCCATCCATCCATACTAAGTTGACAGTGTTTGCATGTGTCATGGAACCGTGCCACACTGATGTTGCTTTTAACTCGGAGTCGCGCCACATCGGGTTGAGTGTTTGATCAGTACAGTTCCCTGTTTGAGTCCCTTGTAATTAGTGAAGGGGCAGCTGTGGTGTTCTGTAACATTTAGGGAGCTGTCCAGAGTTCTTAAACTCCACTGCAGCTGTCCACTTCATGCGGTGCTGCAGTGATTCTTTCAAGCCGGGGCAGCTCTGCTTATTGGCTGTGTGCTGCCTTACTGCATGTTTCATCTGAAATAAGAGTAATGATGTGAGGGAGCTGTCCACACAGTGTGGTGCTGAACTTTAGCTGTTAGGCCTGTACGAAAAACAGGACACACAGGAGCAGCGAAAGAAAAGGCTTTCATTTCATCACAGAATTGAGCTGATGTTTAATAAATCTTTAATTTGAGAATCTCTTGTTTGCAGCTAATATTGAACTGTTTACAGTATATTTATTTCAAATTTCTTGAAGTATTTTCTATATCTTTACAACACTTTTAAAATGAGATAGACATCAACCAAATGCATTTTAGATGTTTTTTGTTTAAGAGTACCATGAGATATGGTTAAGGGTTATTCCCACAAAAGCCACTTTTAGGTTAAGTGAACATGTACAATATTATTGCAATGCCATATCAGCTATGATTATAGAACTCATTGACCTTTGCAATAAGCAACTCTTGAAATGTCATCAGCTACATGATTAAAATTAGAGTGTATTACAGTAATAATTAGAATCTATGCTGAAGAGAGTTTAAAAAGAGTAGGTTATACAGTTTTCATATATAGAAATTAATTTTCTTACTAATGGCATTTAGAGCATCCCTTTGTTTCTGTTATTTCAGAATATTTTTTTTCTATCCATGGGCCACCAAATTAATAATATGTGATCATTTAAAATCTATTTTTTTTCTTCTTTTAAATGTGTCTACTTGCAAACCATGTCTGTAGAAAAACCCCCCAGAAAGAAATAAAGTACTCACCAGGAATATTTGGAAAATACAATGAGAAACTCTTATAATAAACACTGCTTGTAATACCTGATTGGATTAGAAGTGACAATTTCTACAGGGAGCTTTTTTTTCTATGACAAAAGTTGAAGCAGCACCTTTTTAAACACGTGCAAACGCTGTTGTTCTATTGTTTATTTTACTGCTAACCCCCGAGGGCTGCTGTTTGTTAAGAATAATTTATGTGAAAATCTAAAAAAAGCTAAAGAAGGTAATTTATGATTAATTAAAGTCAGCTGAGTTAACAATGACCCATTTTAAAGGTATCCATTTAATCAACCACCCTGGCAGATTTAATGAATAATTTAACCTCCATCTTCTTTGGCATCGAGCCTACAATGATGCAATGTTCACCACAGGATACAAACCTTAAAGACAAAAAGGCCAAATTGGAATCCATGAATAGATACAAAAAGTAATGAAGAAACGTCTGAGGAAAATAAAATTTGGTTCTTTATATTTTAATTTCAGTTTCTTGAAGCACAGAAACTGAACATGACTTTGTATAACTGTCCAAATATGTATTTGTGTCTGAACCTCTTGTGATAGCCATGTGTTACTTTATTTATTTAAGGTATGTGCTTGTCAGCAGCTTTATGTGCTTGCAGGCTCATCCCATTCACCCAAGTGCGTGTGCACGAGTTTCATCCCCATTAAAACTATGATTATGCTCTTCAATGCCACACTGAATGCGCTCAGTCCATTCAATAATTTAACTTGATGAAAGGCCCCTCGCCTATTCAATAATACCTGCCACGTCCTTCCCGGCATAGGTGTGACCAATTAGAGAGGATTGACGCTTTTATCCCCAATCCCTACGAGACAAACTGTTGTAAATACAGCTAAGGCCTACCAATGGGGGTGTTTATCTGTCCTCTGAGGGGGAGAGAGGAAGGCAGGAGAGGGGAGTTGTATCCAGAAAATTTGGATTTGCTGCTTGGTTGCTGTACTGAGCCAGGCTTCAGCTTAGAGCAAATGACTGTTTAATTTGTTCAGTGTTGCAGGTAATTTCTCTCATTCACTCAGGGTAGCCCTGAACCAAAGTGGCTGAAGGCAAATCGATAGATCTTAGAAATGAAGAAGACCCTGAAACAAGTTAGGCTGAGATTATGTTGTGTGTATGTAGTCTGGGGATTGATGGTATGAAGGTGGAACTGAATACTTACAGGAAGACAATAAAAGAGGAGAACACAGAGGTTACAGTTATTTTTTTTTCCAACATGCAATCAGACCAGTTGGGATGGGACCTATGAATCATGGAAGATTGTCCTAAGGCTAAGCACAGCTGAGTGAACATTTAGCAAAGGGTATGACTGTAGGTTTTTCTTCTTTTAGTCTGTGTGTTTGTGTGCTCACAAAACCTTTGGCCACATGTAAAAGGACAGATTCAGCCAAGCACCCGACTCCTAAAAGCGTTTAGATGTTCACGTTCATGGTCAGATTTGACTCTTCCCTTCTCCTATGAAGCAAAGAAGGAAGAGAGGCAGAAAGAGAGGTTGTGGGAGTAAAAGAGGTTAGTACTGAGCCTTTGACATGCTCCTGAAATATTGATGAAGTTGCAAAGTGGTGTTTCACTAATAGCCATCCTTTAGCATTTGCTGACAAGCCATTATAAGGTATTTCTTTCTTTTTCTCATTGGCCGTTTCCTCTGTTTCCCTCTTCGTAGTCAATGCCCCTTCTGTCTCTTACCTAACAGCTACAGTAATTATCTGTAATATACAGCTGTAATGCTCTTTTCTGAAGACTGGGCATTTTCAGATTAGAAATAAATCAGCAGTAATATAATGAGTTAAGTGAAGGAAAGTGTAAATAATTTATTTTTTTTCAATGCTGTGAAATATAAACAGTAGTGTCTGTAACCCCGTCTCTTGCAAGACACATTTATAAGCTAATTTGATTTGCCAGATACATTTTAGATGTAATGTAATTTCTGGCTGGATCATGTTTACTGGCAACGTCATTTTCCAGTCCAGGAACCGGAGTTATCAGAAGTCACCAGGAGGATCGCGCTCTGTGTCCCAAAAGGGTCAGCTCAGTGTCGAGCTGCAGCTGACTACATGTTCACCGTGGTGCCTACCAGCCCATCAGCTGCAGCAGAAAATTAGCTAGTAGCTAAAGATGATGCAGTTAATCTCTTAATTCTCCCATGAGATTAATGTATTTTGCATGGTTACAGCAGGGATACATGCAGCAATTAATGCAGAGCCCCACTATACAGTAATAATGTGTATGTCTTAAGAACAATACATCTAACATTGTTTCATTGATCATTATTCATAAGCTATTAATCATGTTCATATCTACTTCATAGTCAAGTCAACATTTTGTGGGAGAGGCTTAAAAATCAACTTCTGTTAAATTGTAAATTTAGCAGTAATTATGATCAAAGTATAAATTCTTCATGCTTTAATCATTTCTGTGGCTCTTTAGATGAAAAGGTAAGTGGACCAACTGGTCAACAGTTATTTTTCTTTGAAAACACATTTGATAAATGGCTTCTAATCCAGACAGCATGACACATCCTACAAAACATGTGACTATTTAGGGGACTGGGCAGGTGTGTGTTGTAGAGGCAGACAGTAAAATCTACTCACATGTAAAGCTGAAATCTGCTTAACAACGCACAATTAAACAACAGTGCTGGACTTGACAAGAGTACAATGCCTTACCAGTGTAGCCAGTGCAGTCAGTCCTAGTTTGAACAGAAACAATTACTTTATAGGGGAATGAGTGTGATTACATGCTGCCCTGAGAGACTCAACAAGCAATTACAAATCAGTAAATAATAATTACAATGGCAGCTCGTCTGAAAAGCTGTCTGCAGTGGAAGCAAAAGACCTCCTAGAAACAGATACTAGTAACATCAAGCTACACGCACACAAACATTCAGCAGCATGAAAAATTATCTGTCTGTCTAATGTATAAACACCAAAGGCCTGCAAGCGGTTTAATCTCTGTGTTTGTATCTCAAGTATCATTTGAAACTGATTTGTGTGCACGTGCCTGAACTATCAGGATAGTGGTGTGTGAGTAGACACACATTCAGGGAAGTAACTGCATATCAGTTTCTTTGTTTCTGGTTAGCATGCTGTATCTGTGATATTTCCAATTTTAGTTAGATTTTCATTGCGCCTATGTAATTATTTACTGAAATAATTCCTCTGCACAATCAAGCATTTCTCTGCTTTGAATAATGATAACAATAGATGACTTGTTGTATAAAATTAAATTGTTGTATAAAATTAAATTATTCATACCTTTAAAATGGGTTTATTGTATCAGACAAACTCTTGCTGTGTGGTTCATCATGTCAAAGGAGTTTATTGTGTATGCTCACCATATAAATGACAAAAACAAGTCTTAGTTGTACAATTTAGGTCAGTGTTTTGCATGTAATCCCAGGAACAGGCCATGGATTATGTGAGGCATAATCTATCAAAGGTTAGTGGTTTTAACTTTCTGAGGTTCAAAGTGCAAAGCTGTGCCAACAGATAATAATCAGAACTGTTTGATCTGCTATCCAGAGTCTTCCACACCTCATCTTTTTCATATTGAACCTCACACAGAATGATGGTGTGTTGCCAAAGAGAACATTAAACAGAGATAAGAACTCTAACCTGTTATTATAAGTATGTATGCTGAATTACTCTTTGTAACAGATTGTTTTGACTGTTTCGTTGCATTTGTTCTTCAGCGGAAAATAATCAGAGCATGCTGTTCCCCAGCGTCTCACTCTGTGTCACAGTTGGTTAAAAACAAAATCATGCTGGAGCATGCTGCCTTTCTCAAGGAGTCCTTGTTTAATTCCTCTTTGTTCTGCTTCTGTTATATATGTCTGAAAATAAGCCACAACACAACTGGCCATTAAGCCCATTTCATGTTTTTTTCCCCCAAAATATTTTTCCTTTGGTTAACAAATATGCTTTTGATATGTTTCACAGTGCCAATGCACCAAGTTCATCTAAGAAATTTAAGTGTGAAAAGCACTGGTTCACCTACTTGAGGTCAGTGCTGTACAGTCCGTGTCCAAAAACATGCAGATGAGGTTCATTTCCATGCACCTTGCTTGAATGGTGGTCTGTTTGTATGGCAATTACTCCTGGTATTAAAATGTTTCTTGGGTGATTGGGACACAAATCTACAGCCATTATTGTGCCCCCAGGGCATCTGGCGAGCCACTCATCTCTTCCGCTAGAGCGCCAAAAGGCCGTCTGTCACCAGTCAAGCAACACATTTCTCTAGCAAGGGCTAGCAGCCATGTGATAGACTAGCACCCTGTTGAGGGTGTACCCCAACTCTCATCCTTTGACAGCTGGGATAGGCTTCCCCCAAATGCTAAACAAGGTCTGTGGGCACTACGATAGGCAACTATCTAGCAACCATCTAGAAACCTGCTATATTCCACTGAGAGCAGGTAGGTGCCATAAACAGGCCCCAACCTGTGATTTCCAAGCTACCAAAGATTTACTGAATCTATTTGAAGGTTGGATTTGAATCTAATCTGATGAGGATCTGCCGCTGCAGGAAAAAGATTTAGAAAGAAACCAGTTTGTCTTGTTCTGCTGGCCGATGTTTTTAATTATAATTTCTGTTTTATAATCTGTTGTGAAAAGTTTAAAAGTGGAAATATTGTTCTCTGAAACCAGTTAGTGCATGCACATAGATGCATTTTCAGAGATTCGTTATGACTAGAGTCATGGTGATAGGATGACTACCCTGCACAGCCGGTTAAGTTCTTCCTGTGAGATTCCCAAACTGGCTCAGCTAATTGCCTCGCTAGTTCACATCGGAGTTAAAAGGCACTGAAGCTGTCTGAAAGCACTCGGCTCTGTTGTTTACAATCTTCAACAACCGTAGGTAACCCCAGTGATTTATCACATGCATACACATAGGCAAAGGTAGGCCACCACTATGTGAAAACAGGGTGTTGGGCTAACAGTCAGCTAATTTATAATAACAAATGTTAATCTACAAAGCAAATGCTTGAGCCGGTGCTGGAGTTAAGCCACATCTGGGCTGATTACTATAAGAGGGTCCAGCCTTTTGACCTCAGACCTAATTCTGATTATCCAGCAGAAATTTCAGTGAACTTCAGCGTTTTGGAGAAAGGAAGTGGTCACTGCATGATACATCACCATGCTTAGGCTGCAGAGGTCAACATTTTGAGTGGAACTGAATTTAATGTAAAGGGAATCAAACTGTGGTCACAAGCTGGTTGGTAAGCTGATAGCCTGTAAAATGAGTGTCAGAGAAAGTCAGAAAAGCAGAAGCTTCAAGGGTGAAAAAAAAGGAAAGAAAGCTAAACCAAGCATATATTTAAAATTCTGACAGCATACATTATTATTACATGAAGAAAGAAGCCAATGAGGGAGTTGGGGCCTTGGATAGAACTGTAATGATAATTCACTTTGAAGTGTGCTGTGTGTGTGCGTGTGTGTGTGTGTGTGTGTATTGAGTCCTTTTATGCAATGCAATGAGAGTCCTAATATTGCATCAGTACAAAAATTCATGCTGAAATTGAGTCTCAAACAAGGTGCACTCAAAGCAGGCTTGATTCAAATCCACAGAAAAAGCACACACACATATATAGTGTGGAAATGGATGACAAATACCAACAGAAAGTGTTGGTAAAGTGTTTTAGTATTCAATGACTCCTCCTGCCCAAAGTCTTATCCTTGAAGAAACCACTTCCACCAAGAGAGAAATGTTTAATCACAGGTTAAAGGTAACCTGGGATTCCTTCACTGCAGGCTCGGTGGTTTGGTCCACTCTCTGCTCTGCATTCATGTAAACACCAGCATTTCACCGTGAATCACAAGTTGTTTGCTTAAAAAAAACAAAAACATATTTTATGTTTTCCATCCACCTCGGAGTTAGAAATATCACCATGTGAAGTCAGATTAATGCTATGTTCTGCTCTGAGAGATCACACTGTGTTCACTTTTACTCATCCGGAGAAGCCAGAGGGACGTGAGGAGAAAAGGTATAGCAACGATAATGATGAGGAGCAGTAACAGAGCAGGCAATGCGATGAAAAAGAGAGCGATGTAAAGAAATAGAATGCAGAGGAAGTGAAAAAATATCCTGTAAGGCCTGTTTATCTAGGTCATCGAAAGTCTTCGCCTTCACTGGCCTCCTTCTCTCGCTGCCTCTCCCTCCTCTTTTCTTTCTCTCTCAATTCCCTGTCTCCCCATATTGTTCATCCACTGCCCTGTGCAGCACGTTGCCTTTTCCCATCTACTTCTGCTAGCTTGGATGCTAATGGCTTGCCATGAAAGTTTAAATACCCTGAACGGCTCAATAATTTAATAATTATCACTCAGCAGATGGACAGCTAGAATCTCCTCTTCCCAGCCTCTTTGCTTTCTCTCACTGAGAGGAAAAGACGTTACCAAGTTGGAAAGGTGTTGAGTTTATTAAAAATACAAATTTAAGCATGACATGAAATACTTAAACCGTGCATCCCTGAGGTAATCCAGGTAAGGTTAGATAGATGAGTTTCCAGGGTTTCCTGTCCAGAATGCTCTCTCCACTTTTTACTTGAGCATGGAGTAAAGTACTTATACACATTCAAGAAAAATGTACTTTATTCACCTTAAATGAGTGGGTACATTATAACTTTAATATAGTCCCCATAGCAGCTGTAAATATAGAGAGGATTATAATGATGCTCTGTGCTTTATAGCAGAAACCTTTTGTGCATCGTGTCTTTGCTCCACTCTCCTCTGTTAGCTGCATTTTTTAATCACATACACTTATATTTTTGTTTCACCTGGGGACCTAAATAACAAAGCAAGCATAACTGGGCAGGCAAGGAGGAAGAAAAGCAAAAAAAAAAGAGGCTGATTTCATTCAAAATCTGACTCAAAGAACAGAGTTTTGGGTGAAAAGCAGAACGGGCTTACATGTTCATTGCGATGTCTAAGAATATAGCTCAAACACTGAAGTTGCTTCCAGCGCTGACACACTGGTGTGTCATTCTCAAAGACAACCAAGGAAATTACAGTATATGCCACAGCTAATGGTTTTAAAAGTGACTGAAAACTCCCTTTGTTACACTAGCATTCAACAGAAATTGGTGGTAATGGAGCAGTGACAGTTGAGTCTCTGATAAAATAGGTACTAAAACATCGCCCAAACTGCAGCGGATGTGTCACCAAAGAATCTGCAGCATTTGGTTTCAGGAAAGGGGGGGGGGGCATGTAACTGGCTATGCATTTCAAAGATAATCAGAGAGCAACGGGAGGCTGCGAGTCATGCCTGACAAATTTTTGTATTCCTGGTTTTTCATTCTCTCACTCTTTTTCCATTTCCATCTTTTCCTCTAAGGGGTGTGAAGGCCACAGGCTTCCAGTCCTAATTACTGATGAGAAATCCAGAGCCTGGACACCTGGCCGTACCTCCGGGCATTGCTCACTTTGGGATCATTTCTCAGTCGATGGTGCAGCGTCAGTGGCTACCTGTCCTCAAATAAAGCGCTTGTGTGTGCGAGTGTGCGAGCATGACACCTACGGTTGTCAGGTGGTAAAGCTCTCCTGGGCTGCCTGATGTGAGTCTGCTTGCTTCAGCACCAATATTCCCACAGCCTATTGCAGCTCGGGGGCCGCGTCAGCAGCACAAACAATAACACCAAAGACACTGTGGCACATGGTAGAACACACACCTTAATTAAGCCTCTGCAGACCATATAATGTACCCTCTGGTTGTCAGATAATATCCTCTTATTAGCCCAGCGATACATGCATATCTGCTTTTTGACAAAGACAGAAGAGAGGGTATTTGGCTTTTGTGCTTGCCTTTACTATAATATCAGTAGTAGTAGCAATATCAGAATTATGTGGTCTTCTGTTTTTCCCTGTAACTGCATATATTTTGTTATGCCTGGTAATAAACCTCTGTTGTACCCACGTCCTTTTGTCATAACAAGAATCCATTATTTAAAAAGAAAATTTAAATAATTCCAGTGGTCCTGCCCATCCAGAGTCAATAAGAATATTCAAGCTGGGTAACAAAGTTAAACAATAAATTAATAAAGCATTGATGTCACCCATAGGGAATTGAACAGTGACAACTGTGACACTGTGATGAACGGAGACGGAGATATTGAGCCTCAAAGAGAGAAAAAAAAGGGCAGCGATGTTAATGTGACACTAATGTGTTTTGCCCTTTTACTGCTGACAGATGACATTTTTTTGAATGTATACAGACGTCTCATAATAAACAGTGGGAGCAATGCTACCCTTTTTATTGTTTATGTTATTAGTATATTTCTATCCAGCCATATTTATTTTTTGGGTTTTTCTCTAATTGTGCCTTCTCAGGTGAATGTCCTTTTGTTTGATTTTAGACACATTCACAGACACATTCACAGACATGCTAAAGTCAAATGAATTATTATTAATGCTGCTGAGAGCATTTTGTGGGAGAACTAAAAGCTAAAACTTAAAATTTGCTCCCGTTATGCTGCTGAAGAATTTCGTCTGGACACATTTTTGCTCTCGCGTCTGCTTTGTTTGCACTTTCATGTTCGACCCCTCCTTCTTCTCTCCCACTTCTCTCTCTGTCTGTCTTGTGTTGTCTCAACACAATGCAAAACTGCAGATGTGCAAGATTTTAAACCTTTCCCTCAACTCAAACTCCTGTCCAATTAGTGGATCTTTTTTTTTTTTTTAAACAACTTCAGCTCTATCCATCTCAGTATATTTAGCTCTCCATTTCCCTCTTCTATTCCATTTTGCTCATCTGCTGGATTTTTCTTTTCATTCTCTCGCCTCTCTTCTCCTTATCTGCCTTACCTTCTGATAACCCTTTTCTCTCTTCCTCACTGCTCTGACTTCCAGTGCTCCCTCTCTTCTCCCTCTCAGTCCTTCTATCGTCACCCATCTCATATCATGCTAGTCTGGATTGTGGTGCGGCATGCTGTCTATTGAATAGTTATCAGAGTGTGTCGCCTCTCGGCTGTGAGCGTGAATGCTGAACATGGCGTTATGCAGGCAGAGAGGGCTCTGTGAGAAGAAATGGGTGGGGGGTAGGTTTGAGGGGACAGTGCTGCAAGCTGTGGGAGATGGATGGAGGGTATCAGGGGCTTGACTGACAAGCCAAATGGTAATAAATGACTCCAATGCCCGCTGACGAATGAACACACAGGGCTAGGAATAGAACCAATCAGCGCAGATAAACACTGACATGACAGACAGTTTGTGTGGTCTCCTCTAATGTGGTCCACTTTTATGTGCCTTTACTAAAAAAAATGCTGCAATAATTTGCTCTCTAAAGCTTCGTACGGAGACCTTTTGGTGAGATCACAAGTGAAAGTCAAATGTGAACTTGTGTGTGCATGTACAGAGGCACAGATGTGATGGATGGACTTATGTGCTTGTCCACTGGGGCCATTAGTCAGCAGGGATGGCCACCTGGGTGTGATGCACCATGCCAGAGGTTGAAGGCCAGGACAAACACTTCCCACTGCCTGTGTGCCTGTAACACAATCTGTGTTCTTGCATCCTTGACTAACTGTGTGTTTGTTTAAAAGATGGACTCTGCAAGCTCATATGTCAGCCTTGCTTCACTTATGAAGAAAGTTGCACAATAGATGTTACTCAGAAAATAATATCATAGTTGCACATGTCTTAATTTACATGTGAAACAATTTTTGCTTGTTAATGCAAAAAAAAAAAAAAATCATATGATTTAAG
>VUQJ01045010.1:55632-68550 GCA_015108635.1 Andinoacara biseriatus | reverse complement strand
TGCACGGCTGTTTAGTCAACAAAACTGAAGCTGTGGCAGCAAACGCAGCTCTGATTTTAATATCAAAGAGTGTGTGCACACACAGGTGATTTCTCTGTGTTTTTATTACATGCCAGATCGAGGGCACGCATGATTAGCCATTATTTACCACTCAAAGCACTGCTCACTTCTCCTCACTGTAGGTTTTACTGTGGATACATTTTCAGGATAAAGTGCTAATATTAGATATTTTCTAAAATATAGATTGATAAAATGTGTGACACTTTCACTTTGGGAAACAGCCTTTTTAGCCTTTGCTACATCCATATATTCCAGAATATGCCTGAACATAAGTTCCATCCGTCCATCCATTCACTTCCGCTTATCCTTTTTAGGGCTGTGGGGGGGCTGGAGTCCATCCCAGCTGACATAGGGCGAGAGGCAGGGAACCAGGATGTGGTCATTTTACATTTTCTGCCTTAATTTAACCAAATTAAACCCTAACTTCATATTTTGGCACAACCCCATTTGTTGGGACACTGTAAAACATGAAGAAAAAATATATAAAAACAGCAGCCCATATATTATACACAATAGAAAGGGATCAGCGGATGCTCACTTGTGACAGTTTTGACATTCTTTTGACATGAGATATTGTAGCATGTCTCTTTACTCAATATGCTAAACTTAAGAGGGGAGCATCCGATTGCTCATTGCATGTCCTGCAAGTGCTCCATTACATTACAGTACGTCAATTTTCTCCCTGCAGACACCAACGTGCTGCGATACATCCAGCTGACAGAGATGAAGATGAGCAAGAGTGGACAGCGGGAACGAGAGAGCAGCAAAGAGACCCAGGGCTAACCTTCGACCTTTTCGCCCTTCTGACCCCTCCGACCTTTGACCCCACAGCCTGCACCTCCCTCTTTCCACTTCCTCCTCCTCCCCTCCCCTGTTGATTCCTGACTGCAGCACAGACATAAGAGACCCAATCACCTGCCTGTGATGGACAAACACAGGACACATATCAAACGCTGTCTGCGACCCAACTTCCTCCTCCTCCTTCTCCTTGTCTTTCTCTTTACTCCTCTTCTCCCAGTTTCTCCCTCAGGTGCTATGGCTCCTCTCCCTTGACGCAGTCAGCAAGCAAACTTTTAAAAAAAATGAATAAGTCAACAAAAAGACAAGGAAGAAGCTGTAATATATACTCATACAAACCCATCATTGTGGTGGAGTCGAAACAGAGCTTCAACACGTGACATGACTAACGAACATCTGCGTGATTCTGTAGATGTTTTAAAAAAACATGAAAAGCATTTTGTTTCTGCACTCTCGTTCTCTCTTTTTCTCTCAGCCTTATCTTTCTCCATCTTGTTTTGAACTCTTGAGGAGAATTTGGGGAGCTTGGGAAGCTCGACCGCACCGGGAGGCAGGCTGGGGTGCGTGCGGGAGTGTGTGCAGCAGGTTTGAAACAAAAACAGGGGAATAGTGAGGGGTTTATGTCTGTGTGACACATCAAGACCACAGCCCAATTTGATTGTACATCCTAACCCACCAGATCTCACTCAGGCCCCTTAACCCAGACTATGAGACAGATTAGGATAACGAGTAGAGAAAAAAGCCTGCCTCTGTGCTTACTCTATCACTTTTCTGTCTGGATTTTCTTTCCTGGATGCCATCGAGCTCAGTTTCTCGACTGTTTTATGAATTTAAGGGCTAATTCAAGTGTTTGTAATCCCTTATTAGGGTTTTTAATTTGCTGTCATACTCAGTAGTAAATCGGTGGTTAATAGCATCTGTGTGTGCAGCAAAGAGCCTAAATTCTCCAGCGGTTCTTTCCGTTACCCGATGTGCTTTCGTGCAAACTGGTGCGTCTTGAATCTGTTGTCCGAAGCCCCTCCAGGGTTGTGTGTTGTATTAATGTTGTTGAGACTGTCAAAGCCCCCTCTCTTCCTCTCATCAACCCCCTACAATCCTCTGTTCTCCCGTTAATGATGTCACAATGGAAAATAGCCAATGAGATCAGACTTCCATCAGCTGCCGTTGGTTAGATGGAGATCCACGCTAAAGTTTTGCAGAAAGAGAGAGAGAGAGAGAGAGACACTTTCTAAACAGAGGTCCAACCTTTTATCCATTTATCTCTAATGCTGAAGCTTCCCAGACATCCATAAATCACCATGGAGACTCTGGGCAGTGTTAGTGCAGGGAAAACACGCACACACACACAAACACGCTCACACAAACACGCACACACATCTGTCCTGATGGTGCAGACCGCCGTCTTGGAGCACTTCACCAAGAGTGAGCCATTTGAGATTTCTCCTGCCTACAGTTTGTTGTATCCTGATAGATTGAAACATCTGTGCTGGACTGATAACACACAACATTAGCATTACAGACGATTTGGTTTGTAGATGTCCATTACAAGCTGTCAAACGCTGCTTCTCTTGTGATGTGTGAAGCTGAATCATTGATATGTGGCTTTTATAATAGCTTTACCACAGGCTTAAATCTGCCTGCTCTGTTCTGCAGAAGGTTGGATTGATCATTTATGAGAGCATGACCTGAATTTCCCTCGTCCCCGATGCCATGAAACCCGGTTTCCTCTTTATCATGTGCAAGCCCCCCTCCTGCATGTAACATGCGGCTCCCGAGAGTTGCTTCAGAAGTTTGGGATTGGGATTATATCTGCTCTATTGCTTTCTGTCATGGCATGCTGCCACTAAACTGTTTGCTTATACCTCTGTTTTATCCATTCTGCCCTTTATAAACACAGAAGGTGGCGACAGACTGTGATCACAGCAGTAGAATAGGTATGAAAATCTTTCTGACCCACCAGGTACTAAGGGTGCCCTTCTGCCTTGGCTAAAATGAGTGATTAATCCACTGCTTAAGAGGTGGAGGAGGAAATCAAATCAAATAAAGGCGCTGAGAAAGATTTCCCCCTCCCCGTTTATTTCATTGACCTGCTACGAGGTAAATAGGGATCTAAGTGTGTCAATGGGACTCTGGAGAGACGGCACCACGCGTTCAAGAGACCAGTATGATACCGAGAGGCTCCAGAGGAGGGAGAAGTAGGCCATCATCAGCCCCACTAATGCAGCTGCACATATGGACACCTGAGCATTAATCTGCAGCCTGTGTTTGCTCCCATTCAGCCACAACATCATTGTAGGGCGACAGCAAGGAATGGCTTACAGCCGACGAGATGTTTGATGAGCGTCAGTCTCAGTTTGTGTCGTTGTGTAAGCCGTAGTATAGGAAATACAGCAGCAGTGTGCACAAAGCGTTGATGCCAAACCATTAAAAAGCAAATCAGAAGTGCACAATATTAACTTCTCCAAAGAACACCAATAAAAGTGTTCAAATGAACATATCTTGAGGCTTTTTAAGCAAGTAGCCAGTCAGATAATTAGCTTACATGGATTCACTGGCAAGCAGACTAAAGGGTTTATTTCATAATGATAAAAATATAAATGCAACATGCAAGGCTGTCCACATATTTTTGTCCACATAGTGCAGCAAATTTATTGGGGTCAAGACTGCATTACTTTCTGAATTAGTGCAATGATGAACAACATTGCTGCAAAACCTGAGAAAAACGTGATTTCTGTCAATGTTCTGCAACTCTGGGGTTAATTAGGGTGAAAACACTGAATGAAGAAGCTTTCCTTGCTCCTCTTTTCGCTGTCTCCTGGAGATAAATCACCACAACAGCGAGGAGCTGCACCTGCAGGCGCCATCTCCATAGCTACTTGGGCCGAGTCTCCTCACCCACGGGCCCCTCGGGGATAGGTCTCCTCCATGGTCCGCTCTCCACGGCACCAGTCCCCCATCTTGTTTTTGTCCCGCTGTGCTAAGTCATTCTTGCTCAACGTGTACTACAACCGTCTAGGGATTCCTAGCTGCACATAAAACAGGATTGTTTCTAGCTGATTGGTTTCCTTGATTAATGACCAAGCTGAATCTGAGGCTGTTATCGTAAGCATAATCTGACAACATGCTGTCTGTGCAGGCAGAGACGGCAGATCTCTGCGTCTGTGTAGCTTTGAAAACAAACAAAAAGCACAACAAAAAAGAGATGGAAAAGAAAAAAAAAGAAAAAAAACTACTGGCTGTGTTACTATTTTTTTGGCTCTTTTTACTTTGATGTCATTTAAGGTAAATGTCTGTCAAATGTCAAAGTAGTTTTCGTGACTCTATGATACAAATGTACAAAAAAAAATAACAAAAATTGAAAGTTTTATGGTTGTGAAAAGCTTTACTTTTAAGGAATTACTTTATGAGCGGGAAAAGAAAAGCAAGAGACAGGAAAGAGAATTTAACTGCAGCTCCTCCACGGAGCTGCTTTGTGACTGTGTCTGTTATTTGTTGGTATTTCTGTTGATGTCCTTCACGTCGAGGGATACAGAACCAGCTCAGAGTACGTGCAACGCCCTTCGACACCCCTTCATCCGACTTACCGTTCACCCTACTCGTCTGTTTCTAAACAGCGAGACGAGCAGTTAAACACGGGAGTGGGTGACACTGAGGAACTTGGACCAGAGCTGCTCCTCACAGCTGCAGGCCTCCATCCTGCCTGAAGGACACCAACCTGAGGATGTCAAGGCTAAAACTGCATTTTTGTGTCGCCTCGCTCGCAAGAGGCCTTTCTCCTCCCACTCAATTCAACATTCAAACATCCAACAGGCCTCCATCATTGGTTTTACTGAACTGCTAGCCTGGGAATGCACTACTGATTGGTAAATGAAGATTATGAATAAAGTTTCAAACAAAGAGGAATTTGCTGTTTTGTGGTAATAACTGCACCTCGTTTTCCTTCATTTCTAAGAGATTAGTGCCATATATTGAATGAATGAATCTGTTGAGTGACTAAAATTTGATTCCAAAAAACAAAACAAACAAAAAAACTAAAACAAAAAAAACAGCTGAAGCTCTCTGACGCCACTTTCACGCCCTGCGACTTATGCAAACTGTGAGTCATATTTTTTCCCCAAGAAATCACGATTTCAAAAATGAAAGAACGGGAGAGGGAGAGAGTGGAAACTGGGGGAATCAATGCCCGATGTCACACTGTATCTATCAATTTTACCCAGCACAACTTAAGCATGAATAATTTCAGAAACAGCCAGAAAGAGTGAAGCAGCAGCAGCAGCAGGTCCCTATCCAGACGACCTGACACAAGGCGAGCTCACACGGTGGCAACTAAAAGTGATTCCAAGCAGTTTCAGCTGAAAGCTCAGCAACACTAACATCTAGTTAGTGGAAGAAGCTACTTTCAGCTGCTTTCTTGTTCACAAGGGGTCACCACAATGTTTGATTTTTGGCAGATGCAACCCCAAAGGTATTTGTGTCTCCTCCAGGAATCAAATCAGGGATCCTTTTCTTGTTAGATGAATGTGTTGGACCAGTGGTCCTCAGCTAGTGTGTGTTTCTGCATGCAAGTATATGTGATCAGAGCAATGGTGGAATGATGGCACTGAGCTCAGATTTGTTCATTAAGTGTTCATTAATATGTATAGGATTTCAGGGAAAATCTTCATTAGTGGTTTAATGGTCTGATAAAGATTCAGTTAAAAAAAACAAAGTGAGTCCTTCTGCAGATCTGAGGATGCACCAACTGGCGGGCAATCTGGTTAGTTGTTCACTTTGAAAGTGAACCGAAAACACGCACATATACACACACACACTCCATCTCTCTTCACTCGCTGTCTTCTCCTCAACACTGTTACCACCTGAACCTGCCTACTGTCTATAAAATTCATCTGCAGGGACATAAGAAAGGGTGGATTGTGGCATAAAAATGAGAAATATGGTGATAGTATCTGTTGGAAAAACAAAGAAGGTGGCAAACATGAGAGACTCATCACAGCTGTAACAAACAGGACAAAAGGCAGATGACATGTGCGCGCGTGCGTGTGTGAGCTGTGAACTAGACACGCGCCGTTCAGCGTGTTGAGCCCTCTCTGCTGTCTCTTTATTGCCTCTCTCTCTGTTCTTCACTTCATTTTCAGGCTCATCATCCATTTTTTCCCCTCAGTGTGTGTGAATGTGTGTTGTTGCTTTTAATAGCATCACCATGGAAGTGAAGAGGGGTTGCTAGGTAACTGGCTGGCGTCTGAAAGGGTGTTTGATTGGCGGTCACACTGACAGACACAGCAAGAGAGGATTTCTGTGTGTGACTGTGTGTCTGTGTGTGTAACATCTGTATGCGCAGCATGTGTCTGAACCTGTCTTTACATTCAGAGATTGCGGCGCAGGTGTGAAATTTCACATTTTTGTTTCCCTTTTAAAAGATTTCTTCCTTTTCTCACGTGACACATTTCACCTGCCACTTTTTGTCAAGTGTGTTGAAATGCCGGAGTGCACCTTCACGTGCTTTTCATTGCGGCTATAGTGTCAGGAGGCAACTACAGGAACACTTGACAGAGAGAAAAACAGCAGACCTGGGAAAGATATGACATCATAGGGCACAGTGGTGACACCTAGAGGAGTTTGCCTGCTGCTGCAGGTGCCTTTGTCTGCCCGTATCAGGAGTGGAAGCTCCAGTGTGAAACTGAGAAACAGCAGCAGTGTAAGAACCACCATTTGCTCTAATACTGCAATCAAATCCAACTTATAAGGTCCTTTTATGATGTCCTCCTTCTCCTCGGCAACATTTCACATAGGAAAATGGCATGTTTTACTTTGTAGTTTCAGAATAAAACAGTTTATGTTTAAAAAGACATGAAAATTTAAGAAATGTGACTCATTGTCTGTACCTCAATAGAATTCTATAAGAATGCTCTGAAAGAAAGGGGAAATCTGATAAACATTCAAAGCATCTAAATCTAGCTTTTAAAAAACTGCTGTAAAGTGTCAGTTATGTAAATTTCAATTTAAAAATCACAAATAGCTCTTTTAAACTATATATAGCCATTTAAGATTTTCATCATCCATTTCTCATCATCTCCTTCTTATCTCTTTCTCATAATCTTTCTTCTCCTCCTCTTCTTCACAGGCCTCATCCATCACTGCTCTCTCTCCTCCCTCATCTCCACCTATAACCCTCTTCCTACTCACCTCAAGCTTCATCTGCTGAACTGAAGTCAGGGCTCTAATATGCAATAACAGACATGAAGATGCTTATTTATTCCCGATATTGTCACATTTACTGATGCTCAGCAAATGAGACATGCCACCCTCCCATCTCTGGGTTAACAGCAGCAAACAGCAGCAAAAACGGCAGCGCTTACCAACAGAGAAGGCCTGGAAATCCTCAACATCTCACCTTAGCATTGCTGTCATCGGGCAGAAGTGAGCTTCACTGATTCACCAATTCATTTTGTACTCCTTTCACAAAGTTTTACAGCCTCCTCCAGAGTAAACAGACTTGCACGCTCCACACCTGTCATTATGAGGTAAAGAGTGGTCTGTGAGCCTACATTCGCTAGATGAATGCTGGCCAGAGCGTTTTAGGTGACTCTGGGCTACAAATGTAAAATATTGCAAAATATTTAACTGTCACATATCTGTTTTTTGTTCCTGGCTTATTGCTGAGTGTTGATATTATTAAAATATTTTAAAATATAGTGTGTACAAAAATGGTTTTATATAAAAACAGTAGTAAAAACACACAGGCTGGGGGCTACAGAGGGTTAAGAGTGAAACATTTATGGTCTGTGAATTTGCACAAAACAAATGTCTTCTTGGTGGTGCATTGAAAAGCAGCTTCCAGAATTTTATATAAAGTAGTTAAAGCTAACTCCACTTTAACAAGCTACAACTGCTAAATACCACTAAATATGTAGTATTATGTTGTATTTTGTATTTTGCTGCAAAACCAGTTTTGATATCTTGTTATTAATACTTGGGAACTATTATGATCACCTCACAATCATTTCCATGCTTGTAGTGCTGTTTATCCTTCTGCACTGTTTTGGAAAGAGTTACCCAGTTAGGGAGATTTAACTAAAGATGACTGTAGGAGAAAGCTGGAGCTCTTAGAAACCTCACAGGCACAGGGAGAACATGCAAACTCCACACAGAAGGGGTCTAGCTAGTCAGTGGATTCAAACCCAGAGCCTTCTTGCTGGGAGGAGACAGTGCTAACCACTGCACCACCGTGCTGCCCCGCAATGATGCATCACTCCAGAAATCAAGCCCTGGTTACCATACTGGGAGCAGTTTCATGTACAAACTTTTTTCTTTCTACCAAATCCCCCTTATAAACTGATCACTGTGCAGAAGGAAGCATCCATCTACCTGCTTTAACCATAAAGTTGTGACAGCATGACAGGATGCTGACACTGATGGTGTCCCCCTCAGCTTAGCTATAAAGTTTGCTTCTTTTGACCAGTTCCAGACTCCTGGACCAAAATAATTCCATCATTAGAGCTGACTTGCCCTCCATTCAGGACTTGCACAAATCCATAATCAGTAAGTGGGCAGGCAACATCACTGAAGACCCCCTGGATGCCTCTTCCAACTCTTCCCTTCTGGTAGGTACACCAAAACAAAGACCATCACCCTGATAAACACTTAAATCACTCACATAGTGTATTAGACATCCACCATACCTGCTACAGAGCCAAAAGCATGCTGTATACACTGAATGGTGTACATACCCATTTACTCACTCTCTTTCCATCCCTTATCACATAATTCTTCCAGTCTTGCCCACTGCACATAAAAATTTAGAAATTTGCTATACTCATGTTGTTATTGTCTGTCTATCCTGTTAAGTACCTTCCTTGTATGTATGCACATACTCAGCTAAAGCAGATTGAGTCTGACTTTGATATGAAACTGCTTACAGCAAGTTTTGTGGATTTGTCAATTTTTGGAAAGAGACAGCCCCAAATGGTACTACAGGCAGTGAAAACACAAACATTTGATCTCAGGATGATCCGTCCCTTTAAGTACAATTCAAAAGCTTTATGAACTAGTAGATGCACGGTACCTTCTGCACAGTAATAAGTCGAGTTCAGTGGAAAGAAAATAGTTAATTTTGCACTTGTACTTTAGGTCTAGACTGATGCTCTTACTTCTGCTTCTTCTCCAGACACTCTATGACTTTATGACACTAATAAAATCAGATGCAGTCTTTACAATGAAGCATCTTTGTTTTTATTTTATTGTCTCTCATTCAGTTCACATTTATTCTTCATTGAACCCAGAAACGTCACAGGTTGAGACTGAAGACGACATGGATGTTCCAGCTTCCTAGGTTTTCCTTGGTTTTTCATTTTATATTAACAAATATATACAGATATCCTAGGAAGAGCATTGCAATCATAATTAACCCTTTTCCATAATAATAATAATTTTAATAAATACTCAGTGTTCTTAACCACGCAACGAGAATGAGTTTGGGCTCACCCTTCAACCAATGGGATTGTCATCTTCCCATACAAATAATAACACACACACACACACACACACACACTTACACACATCTGCACACACACGGTCATGTAAAGAAATTTGCACAGTCAAGTAAATAACATCTGCAGCCAGGATGAACCGTCCCTCTGTTCAAAAACTACTCTGGAGATAAAAAGTTGATTTGTCAGCAGTGACTGGAGCACTTTGTGCCGAGTTGGTCCACAAGTTGCACAACATAAAGTGCAGATGATGTTGAACACAGCAGGTCAAATGAGTGAACATAAATCAAGAAATCAAGTGGCGGGTTTCTCTCAGTGTTTTTTACTTTGTGTCCATTTCAGTGGCGGGAACAGGACGCAACCAGACTGCCAGTGAGGAATGTTTTCATCAAAAAGAAATACCTAAGAGATGAACAGATGTGTGGCAACCAGTGGTCTTGTTTTAAAGAAGTGCAAACCATTCACGCATAAAATGACATGCATTGAAAAAGCCATCTTGTTAATCCACACATTTACAGTAATATATACACATTCACACAAAGACACACACACACACACCCCCATACACACACACACTGGGGCTGCTGGGCCTATAGAAAGAAAAATTTGCTAACAGGCTGCAGCAGGGATGGTGCGAGCACTGAGAAAATAAACTCTGATTTTTACTTTTACAAGGCTGAGGATATAACAAGTCCACCACTGCTGTGAGAAAAAGGCTTTTCTTGTCTCAATCTTGGAGGGAAGAGGACGATGGATGACACATGTGAGGATGAAGAAGGCAGAGCCGATGGAGAGCTTATAGGGCATTTTTGTGCACTGGCAAAACAAACACAAGATTAGCTCCTCTTTTTTTTTTAAATTATGGAAATGCTCCACCGTCAGGGGGAAAGATGCAAGCAGAAATTGGTAAGCTACACAGACAAAAGTACAAGCAGATGGATTGAAATGACAAGTTAGTGAAGTCAGAGTGACTTTTTAAGTACTCGAATGGCTTTTGAGGAAATGTAGCCCGGCCACGGGGCACTAAGAAGCGGGTAGTGATGGCTTCTGAGCTGGAAAAGCTGGATAAAGTGGGAATGGGCACACTACAAGGCTGTTAAAAGGCCTCTTGGACCCTCAGTGTCGTGCAGGTTAGTGAGCACTATCGGGGAATGGCTTTCTGTGAGGGTTTAACACCTTATTAGGGCACACAAGAGAGATGGTTTGCAAATAGTGCTTTAAAACGCATGAAAAGAACTGGGATGTTTTTGCAAACTTCAGTGAGTGCACTTTGCTCGGCTCAGACATCAGTAGGCATTCCATTCGGCCAAAGCTGTAATGTCCTGGAATAGGTCTAAATGCAAAAAAAAAACAACTTAAAATGTTCATTTCTTTGATTTTTATGAGTACTGTTGTCCACACAGAGTGGCGGGCTGCAGCTGCCCACACAGGGGAACAGTGTGGTCCAGATTCTGGCCCTCCACGTCCATGTCCATCAGGTTGGGTCGCGCCGCACTGGCGCTGCTGTCCCCTGAACCGAGGGGGCTGTCACAGCTGCTGCCCGGCGACGAGCTCAGGGTCCGGGAAAGAGAGCCCAGCTTCCAGGGGTCGGCTCGCACCCGGGACGGCGTTGGCCTAGGCCGGGGTGCAAACTCCAACGTCTTGGGCCTCTCCAGGGGGCTGATGAGGCTGTGAGGATCTGGGTCAGGGATTGGTGGAGCGGGAGCTTTACGCCGATGGGGGTAGACAATGGAGGGGTCAGGTAGTCGTGGGATATCCAGTGTGTCCTGAATACCTGCGAAGAATAAGAGAGGTGTGTCGTCTTTCAAGCAAACATTTTGTGGTTCAAGCTTCTCATATATATATGTTTGTTGTAAATGACTGTAAAATTAATCCCTGTGGGTTGAAACTAACAATGACAAATAGGATGTTTTGCATCACATTTCTATCTCACATTTGCAGACTAATTTGCTAGAAAATATTCAGCAACTGTAGCTGCAGATCAGATAATGAGGAAATGTTTTTCATATGTTAGCCCACTAACTACAAACTTGTGTATAATTTAAGTTGCCTCAGATCTTTCAGTGTATGAAAGTTAGTAAGAAATAAGTACTAAAAGGTATAAGCAAGTATAATTTTGTTCAATGCTGGGCCACCTGAATATGCATACTGCAGCGGTTGAGAACAGCTCACAATATTAATGTTTTTATGAATGCAGACTTTACATCTGTCGCGGTATTTCAGGTTGCTTTTATATTTAAAAGATTCCGGGGAGGTATGCAGAAGCCCTCTACAAGACGGGTCAAAGCTGTCTACTTTCTGAAACTACTGAGGTCCTTTAATATCTGTTGGAGGATGCGTAGATGTTTCATGGTCTAGTCTATGCTGTAGGGCAGCAGACTAACAGTAACAAATACCAGCGACTAAAACTGAGGCCAGTAACATTGTGGGTGTGAAGCTTAATTCTGACAGCAGTGTCAAAAAGGAGGATACTGTCCAAGACACGAACAATATTGGTCAATCCTTCAGAGGCTCTCCATGACGTGCTGAATAATCACAGGAAAATGTTTAGAAAAACACAACTTCCAATACGACGCACCTCAGAACAGGAAATCATTTCTTCCTTCAAACTTTACAACTCCTCCCCATGACACCGGGACTATTTTCACTTGTAATATCCTGTTTGTATTATCAACTTTGTATTATTGTATTATTTAAAAGTTGGAGTCTTTATTTTAAGATATTGCACCTGGAGTGAAGAGCCTATTTTTTTTTTACTTTTTCTGTGTTCATATTTTCTATCTTTTTTTATCAAGCATCAAAGCACTTTAATCCATGGGATTTATTAAAATATTCTGATTAAGAGTTAGACGGATTTGTTTCAGATTGCCACACCCCTAAATTAAAATGGATATTATCAGTCAGCGACTATTGGCTATATGGTATTACTTTGGTAAAAATGTTGTGTTATGGTAAAAAAAACAAAAAACAAAACAAAAACAGTTTTTAAATCATGTGTCCTGTACCTTTGTTTGTTGTAATGTGTGGTGGAGGAGGCATGGGCATGCTCCCATCTGACGGTGTCCTGTGGTGTCCCAGAGTTTGAGCTCGGGGTCGTATCGCCCCGTCTGAAGGGGTACGTCTGTGTCCTCGGTTCGTGGCCATGGCTGCAGACACGTGGGTGGGCGTGAGCGACTGGTTGGGCTCCTTCTTGAAGCTCTCGGCTCTCAGGTCCAAGAGTGGGTTGAGGGCAGGAGCCGGAGTCGCCGCCGGTGTTCTGACCCCGGCCGTCAGGGTTAGGGGGTAATCGTCTGGGTCAGAGGGGAGAAGGGACTTTGTGGAGTTGCAGTCCGACAGAGAGGACAAAGAGAGGAGTGTTACGGAGGGAGAAGGGTCCAAGCAGGGAAGCGTGGAGTCGTGGTGTTTGGAGAGAGACAGGGAGAGGTTTTGGCTGGGTGGAGAGGTGCTACGACGGAAGCGTCCCGTCCGCTGGAAGAGACCTTCCTTCTTCTTACGCTCCTCTCGGTGGTCCTGTTCATCCTGAAACACCTGAAAACAACATTAGCATTACTCATTACTTATTCTGGGGTGGGTG
>VUQJ01045010.1:29175-44000 GCA_015108635.1 Andinoacara biseriatus | reverse complement strand
GGAGAATGAGGACTGAGGAAGAGGAGGAAAGAGAGAGAGAAAAGAGTTTTTGTTTAAAAAAAAAAAAAGGTGACATTCTTGTACACAGAGTATGCATCATGCAGATACACACAAATACACTTTAAAACTGCTTTTGTGACTTAAATATGCAAATGCTCCCTGACAAGACATCAAACTACAAAGAGAGGAAAAAGCAGAAACACAGACAGCAAAGAGAGCTCCAGTCATAAATAATCATAGTATAAATCCTGCTGGCAGTAAAAATTCATTCACATCATATAAACTAACTGGGTTTATGTTTCTTAAATGTAAATATTTCTTGCTTTATACTTCCTTTATTATACAGGCTGAAGGGGAGGATGTAGGTATCAGTGTAATTCAGTTTTATTTCTATAGTCCTTGTTTACAACAGTTGTCTCAAAATGCCTTATATGAAGAAGAAAAGACCTTCATCCATCCACTTTTTCTGCTTATACAATTCAGGGTCGCGGGGGAGCTGGAGTCTATCCCAGCTGCCATAGGGCGAGAGACAGGGTACACCCAGGACAGGTGGCCGGCCTGTCACAGGGCTAGCACAGAGAGACAGACAACCATCTGCACTCACATTTGTACCTATGGGCAATTTAGAATCACCAAAGAACCTGCACTGACTGCATGTCTTTGGACTGCGGGAGGAAAGAGTACCCAGTGAGAACGAATGCAGACACGGAAAACATGCAAACTCTACACAGAAAGCTCTAACCAACACCATGCTGAATTAAAGACCTACTAAGACCTACTATTTAAAAAAAAATAAAAAAATAAAAAAATAAAAAAAAACACCAACAATCAGACAATCCCCTGTAAGCAAGACTTGGAGACTCCAGGGAGGAAGAACTCCCTTTTAGCAGGAAGAGAACTCCAGCAGAGCCAGGACCAGAGGGATGGTGAGGATAAAAATGGAAGAGAAAAACAAAGAGAGTACAGAGAGAACATGAACAAGAGACAAGGCAAAAACAGTGAGATAGAAGGCCAAGTCATGCTGTTGGGTCTTATTTCACTTCTTATTCTATTTTATTCTTATATGCAGTAAAAATCAGTGAAAGTGCTGAAAAAAATCAAACCATGGATCTACTTTTCATTAGGAATAAGACTTCGTGTTTGCAGAGCAGGTGTACTTGGACCTTTGTGCTGCTTTCTTCCACTCAGTAAAACTATCTGATCAGTCTACAGTGTCCCACAGTGACGGTATTTTAGTGTTTGTAGTCTCCTTGTTAATGTTAGATCTCTCCATCTTTGCCTCTCTCTTTGACTTCCTCCTTCATTTCCGTGAGAGGACAGGCTATGGAAATATTTGGAGTGTACACAGTTCACCGGGAGCCAGGTGGGGGTTGCTCTCTCTGTCGCTCTCTCATTTATCTACAGCCGTATGCAAAAGGTGGTGAAACAACAGTGTCTTTGTTTACACACACATGCACTCCTGTGAGCACGCACGCACACACACACACACGCTCACAATAACCTTTCACATGATAAAGGTGTGTCTCTCTTCGCTGTTCTGCTCTGTCCACAACCTCGCTCGGAGACCAGTTTCAGCGATACAGAGTGGCTCTCAGGGCGATCAGCTGATACTTCAATAGTGAGGTCATGTTTTACTCGAGGAACGCCGTGGAAACACTGAGAGGATGTAGATGGGGTTTAAATCGTGTTTGTGTTTGTCTGGTATTCAGGTCTTCACTGGTGATGAGGGGGGTCACGCGACTGCCTGAGACTCGCTTTACCTCCGCCTACATCGTGTTCTTCGCACTGTAAATTTATATTTGCTTTACTGTACACACAACATCTACCACACATGAGCGAGCGACCGCTCCTCTCCTTTCTTTGAAGCGTGTTTTGGTGTTATTTTTTTCTTAGCATATTAAGGTTCTAATGGCACGGGCTGTTTTACAGATTGTAAAGCCAGTTAAGAAAAATTTACAGTGATCTTACTAAATATCTCAGAGTGGAGTGAAATATTCATGTAATTTATTAATGTTTGGCTCTCAGAATTGCACACCTCCACCTCTAAATCCACCCAACAAAAATTAGAATCCCAGTGCGAGACTTTTACAAATCATCAAATCAGTGATGGCAACAGACTCTCTTACATTTCTAAATCTTTTACATCTTTTACAGCTGACATTTGTACTGCTTCATTTTTTTTTTATCTTAACTATTTTAAGTTTATTTAAGCATTCTTTTAGGATTCTTCAGATTTGAAATATCTTGTTTAACACTGAATTTTCTTCTGTGTTCCTCATCACTTGCTCTCACTTCAAACAGCTTTGGGATGTTTACTGGTAGCTCTTTCTTTGTTGCTCTGTATTAGACTGATGACTTAATAAATAATATATGGTTTTGCACCTTAAAATCAGCATTATGTATCATTCTGATTGCTCTCCACTGTAAAACCTGTAATGGTCTCAAGTTGCTCACATATGGTATGTGTTACCCCATAACTCATAAAATAATTAAAGCATGGCATTACAAGTGTACAGTATAATACATGCATTCTATTAGGGCTCAGGCAGGATTTCCATGTTATTTTTTCATCTTGTACAAAAACAAAGAATTTTACTTCATTTACTCTTTATTTAGTCAGTCCGCTAATAAAAGAAGAAGCTACTTTTGGCAGCTGCCTTATTCACAACGGGTCACCACAGCCGGTAGATCCATCTTTGCAATTTTAAAATTTCCTTTTCAGCCAGCTCTATTAATGTTTTAAAAATTTCCCCAGGAATAATAGCAGTTTGTGTCATCTGCAACTAAAACTTGTTTCAGTATATTGGACAGTGCCTGCATATCAGAATAATTCATGACCCAAAACCGACCCCTGAGGAACACTGCAAACGTGATGTTTTATGATGTGCAAATTGTATATACTATCTAGTCTGTAATGCTCTAATAATTGCCATCATAATTCCCTTCATAACTGTTAATGAAGCTGGCCTATTTGTATGGAAGCCATACTTATTTTGCCTAATAATTAAAAATTTCTAAATGACATACGTGCATTGATCAAGAAAGAAAAGGAAGAAAAAAAACAGCACAGTATATTACTGCTGGAGTGGACTGTACTGGATATTTACTTGCGCAGTTTTTTTTTTTTAATATTGTTGCATTGGTACTTCTACTCTAATAATCATATTCAGGTTGGTTTGTTGCCTTGGGTGTGCTCTATTAGTTTAACTCTACATCATGCTAGCAAAAGGGGAAAATATTCAGCATGTTGGTTAATAATTCACTGAGTTTCCTAGCTTTCTGATAAAGTCAATTAAGGTTTAAAATGTTAGATTTTTACTGTTTTATAACATGTCACACACCAAACAATCAATCCATTACTAGAAAATATGTTAAACTGGATAACACTGAAGATAGGCAAAGAACTTCACAAATATCGGAGAGTCCTTGGGCGAATGTTACTTTCCACCTTTCTTGGGTAATGTGACTGTATCTAGGAGTAAAGTGAGGGTTGCTGACAGTGATAATAAGCTGCCCTCATCCTATCGCCTTCATCTGTTCTATTCTGATACCGCGGTCTCTGTGAGGGACAGCTGTCTCCTCGGGGTTAGCGGTTTCTGAGAAGCAAAAAATTGATCCAAATAGGCTCGGAAAGAACGAGAGATGGGGATTTGTTTGCATGCTTGAATGGGTGTGTCCTCACGGTCCACCTTTCCCAGTTAGTTTCATGTGTACATATATGGAGCCCTGCCACTCCGAGAAAGAACGCCATGTATCTGGGTGGAAGGTGGGGTGGGAACAGAAAGAAAAAGAGGGAGGCTGACAGAAACGCAGGCAAACAAACAGAAACTGAACGTGTGAATGGAGCAGCACTTCCACCTGCTCCCTCTCCGGCTCTCACCTTGATGAAACTATGTCATCATCTTAGTTTCACACACACTGATACAGACATCGTCTCTGTTCTGCACACGTTCGCCATGCCACAGGTTTTTCCCGCTGCCAGCATTTCATCCACACATCAAACACAAATTAACATGTTTGTGTTCAGCTGGCAGCACAGAAACCTGGAGTGCAGCGACACACGAATAAGACCCACAAGGGCGTGGGAAGCATATTTTTATCACAGTGAAGGGGGGAAAAAACCAAAAGTCCTCAAGGATAGTGTGGCTTTTACACAATGCAATGCCAGCGCTGTTGGAAATGTTATCTCAAAACAGGAACAAGAAGAAAGCAAGAAACGCTGCTTAGATTCTCCCAAAGGGCTTCTATAGCGACGTGGATGATGGTAAATATCACAGCCGCTGATTAATCACACATCTCCATAACCATAATCATACTGTGAGAGCACTAGAAGAAGAAAAACGGCTGCTTTCTCTGCTCCTTGTCTGCGAGGTTCAAAAAGCTGAAACCACGTACACTTTATCTTATCAGTGACCTCAGTGCTGTGCCTGCAACCTACAGAGAGCAGCCAAATTAATGTAAACAAGCAGATATGTACGAGTCTGAAGCCAGACTAACAGCTCTGTGAGGGCTGTAAAGAAAAATATGGTACAAAGAATAAAAACTGAGCTTCATAAACAGAAACTCTGCAGTTATTGAGTATTATGCAACATGCACTTCAGCACTGTAACTGAGTTTCTGTGGTTCCTAAGCGATTCCACTTTGCAATAATAGCACTTATAGCTGATTATGTCTTTTATACGGGTGTGCACCAGTTTTGTGATCTTTGGAAGCAGACTGCTGGTTTAGCTCAGTCCGCACTCAAAAACCTACTATCACTGCCGAGTATTGATCAGCTGTCAGACACCTGCTGGGAGTCGTGTTTTTCTCTACAGAGAGCAGCGGGTTTCTACCCCCTCTGATCATTTATTTGCTAACACCAGGCATCCTTCGCTGGACTCTGACCCCAGTCGCTGTTTAAACACTGACAGAGAAGCAAGCAGAGGCTTTGAGCTCACTAATGATCCTTCAGGCTGGTTAGTCAGGGCATTAAAGAACAGGTGACACATTAGCCTACAGCCCACACAGATGTTTCACCACAAAGGAATGCAAAGGTCTTCTGAGTGATGGAATTTCTGGAAAGCTTTTATTTATTAAAAAAAAAAGAAGAAAAAAAAAAAATACAGGCAAAGAGTGCTTAGCATGTGTTGGTTGTGATCTGGAAAATCCTGCTGGCCCAGTATAATGAACAAAGTTTTACTCCATGCAGGTTTGTGTAACTATTAGTGAGCAACAGAACAGAATTGTTTTACAATAGTAAAAGCAACACAGCAAAAATAATCGCTGAGTTGGGGCAGGATGAGAGGATTTGCAGTGTAAGCACAATTAAATGCAGCAGGAAGCTTATTTTATCCACTAAAAATAAGACACTCGTGATACTAAAGGTCATAAATCCATTATCTTTTTTTTATATCATGACTTGGATTGTTTTCCTTCTTTCAAAGACCCCCATCAAAGCAAAACAAAACAGGTGTTTAACAGATACCACCGATTGCTGGCTGTCACTACCGCTCGCTGAGAGGTTGCTGCACTGAAAACGTCTGAATGCTTTTGTCACCAGTCGCAGGCATCCGTAGTTTGCGTGGAAGATGTCGGCTCGTGTGCAAACACTCACGAACTAGCTGTCAAGCAGTAGTGAAACTGTGAAAAGTGCAACACAAATGACAAACAGAGGTTTGCCTTCAAAGTAAACATCACACCTTTTGAAACGTGTTTGTTGCAGAGTTAAGGCACAACTTTTACTTTGAAGGCATCTAACATACATTTCTTTGGACTGTGGACCCATAACAGCGTTACCGACCGCACCACTGTGTTCCTCACAATCTATATATCAACATGTCAGTTGAAGCACTTGTAAAATATTTTGTCCACACCCTTACTTTACTTTAGGAAGGCAAAATATTAAGATCAATTTTCAACAGAAAGCAGTAAATACTCTGACCCTAAATCTGAAATATCAGCTTTCTCGCTGTATTAACAAATGTTCACGGATCATAAAGTTTTCATTCATGTCATGTCAGACTGCTCAGAATAGGTGCCACATTTTTAGTGTCATGTTTCAGACAGAAATTCCACTTTTCCGCAGAAGCATAAAATTTAATAAGCAAAATTGATTTTAAAAACACTACATGGCAATAACAGCGTGTGAAGAAAAACTATTTACGACTGCTTCTGATGACTAGTCAGTGGGATTTTACAAGCCTCAGGCAAAGGGTTGTTGTCTCTGTGCTGCCTCGCCTTAAATAAACTCTGTGATGAGAGAGCGAGCAATCAGCTGGAGCAGAGTTTTGGGCGTGGTCCTCTGTGCAGTCAGCTGAGAGATTTATCCTCTGATCAGCTGATCTGGTTACAGCAGGTGGAGCAGCCTGACAGAGCTCAACACCACTTTCGCTTCCCTTCCTCTGCTCTTTAAAGTAATACTGCAGCCATGTTAGAGGAAATTGCTGTGGCTAATTACAGGCACATGTCCACTGAAAGGGTTGAGATATTTCAATATTAGACTCTTTCTAAAGTACAAATATAATTCATTCTGAGCTGTAATTCTTGACCTCCAGAGAGCAGCCTGGAGACATCCAGCTGATATCAGAAAGATAAGGAAATTCACAAATGCAAATGTGCCCTATATGAACTAACGTCCCTGAACAGTTCAGCATCAACATGAATATTGAGGGACGTGAAGACCCATCAATTCATTTGCATCATTTGTTTCATTTTCAACTTGGTCGAGACTGCTGTGCCATTAACTTGACGTTATAGTAGCAACTGCAAATATCTCAAACTAGAGCTATGATGCTGGGGAAGAGGAGGTGGCTCAGGTATGAACATCCTTATGCCCCATGAGGATCCATTCTGAGCATTCTCCTCACTTTAACACTGTGGATGAAAACCAGTCAAGAGGAAAATGTTCGGACACTACAACCACCTCCCTGGAAGCCAACTAATTATAAGTGTGACTGCCCCTTTAAATTCAGTACATTTTCTTTTGCTCACTGGCTCATCAACACCTGGCTAGCAACATATTCATGAAGGTGCACACTATGGCCATTATAGTGCGACATTTCTCACTGCTAAGTAAATTGTTTTGACTGTAAAAAGGTGCTGAACAGTTCAAATTGAACTTTAATGTACATGTTTAGTATGGATTATCCCAAATCATAATGCCTATTGACTTTGGAGGTCCTTTGAGCCCCACGTCATGTCAAGCTTCAGTTTTCCATGGCTTTTATTCATGATCAAACAGCCTGCAAAACTAACAGAAAATGCCATTAAATATTAATTATTTGTAGATGTTATTTGTTATACAAATGGAAAACCAGTTAAAAGTTTGGACACACCTTCAGACTCACTGGTTTTTCATTATTTAAAAGCTGTCTGCGCTGTATATTAATACTAAAGTCATATAAACTATGAAGAAACACATTTGGAATTATTTAGTAAACAAAAAAAGTGTTAAACAAGCCAGAATATGTTTCATATTTTAGATTCTTCAAAAGTACACACCTCTTGCTTAGATGACAGCTTTGCACATCTTGGCATTTGCTTTGCTGGTGACACTGCTGGCGATTTATTCAAAATACAAGGTACACTTAACCAGCATGGATACCACAGCATTCCGCAGTGACATGCCATTCCATCTGGTTTGCCCTTAGTGGGTCCATCATATGTTTTTCTAGAGGACAATGACCCCCAACACACCTGTTGTTGAAATCTAAAACATATATTGGTTTGTTTAATACTTTACTAACAGTTTACTATATGATTGCTTACGTGTTCCTTCCTTGTAAAGGCGCAGTATGACAAAAAGAATAACTAAGAAATTAGTCGCACTACTTTCTAATGTGAGCTCCAGTAGATTTTGTGAACAGATTGTGATCAGCTGACCTGTGCCGCTGCTCTTTTTAGATTTCCCCAACTGAATTCAACAAGCTCTGAGCAGATGTTACATGAGCTATTGTGGCTGATATCCAACCACTAGACAGTTCAAAGCTGGCATAAAGGTGGAATCCACTTAGTGACTATAACCAGCATCATCGGCTTAAATTTAAATTGATGCCTGTTACACTGACCATGATCCAGTCCAACACCACGGTAAACGTCACCACTTTAGTGCAGCCTGCACTAAACTTCCTTGTATTTTCATGCAGCCTTTAAACAACAAACAGTTAGTATCCTTCAATTTGTTTTCCAGGATGTTTCACCACATGGGAAAAAACATAACTTCAGCAACACATATAGGCATAGGAACCGGAGGGGGGGGGGGGCAATATTGGAGACAGGTGCATTCATTCTACCCAAATTTAATACAGTGTTTATGGATCTGTCAGGTTTTCGATATGTGTCCCCACCAATAGTAAACTCACTCCTACGCCCTTGCCAACACACCATGTTAACCTTAACCCCTGATTATAGAGCTATAAATGATGCATAATCCCCCTTTCATTTCTTTGCTTTTGAAAGTTGTTATAATAATAAATAAATATGTTAAGTACTGACGCTCGAAATTTCTACTTAAGTACAGTAATAAAGTATTTGTTACTTCCCACCTCTGACAACTTTACAGCAGAAATTAATATTTTTTAAAATATATATATTTTAGCCTTTATTTGAGTGGAGAGAAGACAGGAAAGCTAGGATAGAGACCAGGAGGGAGACATGCAGTGAAAAGCCTCGTGGTGAATTCAAACGCGGGCCTCTGCATTAGCATCACGGCACATGGGTCACCTGCTTAACCCAGTGAACTAAAATACCACTCACACATTATACGGTATAAAAGACACACATAGTTCCCAGTCATAAAGAATGAAGCCTCTGACCTCTATTTTTAATGGCCACCAGGGGGCAATACCAGTAGCAGATTTCTGGTCTTTTTTTTTTTTAATTTATTTATTTTTTCAGATTTCTGGTCCTATCCACAAGTTTCTGCAAGAGTTTACGTAGGCTGCCATGACAGACTGCTACTTTCGCCAGGGGGTTCTATACTTCCGGTTTCCCAACGTCAGAGTCAGAGTTAATGACAAAATTTGTTCACTTTGTGCTGTAACGGGCTTTATTAGTTAGAACATGAGCTCGGGTTCAACTTGTGCTGTTGTCGGTTGTCACAACATCAGTCTGTACATTTTTTCAAATTATTTTATTCTGTATATTTGTTCGTTTTCCTCATCATTATACTACCCTATTATACTATTATAGCAGTTAGCAAGTTGACAGTTGCGAGTTTCCTCGATCACAGCCTTCGGTCAGTCCAGTGTTTCAGTGATCTGATATCCAGATAAGTGATATACCTTCCACAGAATAGCTGCTGCATAAACGATTTCCCTAATCGGGCAATACAGAAACAGCTGACTATCTCCACCACTCCACTTTCCTTTAACATGACCGATGCTAAGTGCTTAGCTTGGCTAATGCTCTGGCTCGGCTCTACAGCTGCTTTAAGGGAAATAAAGTTGCCTTGTTTGTTCAGCATTACTTTATTAATTTTATTGCTTCGAAGGTAAGTATACGCCTCGGTGCTCTTAATTACGTAGTTCCCCGCCATCAAACCCTTCGGGAAAAAAAACAAGCCAATTCGAATTGATAATGTAGCTAATGTAGCTAACTTCAGGCCATAATTTCATGTCATCTACTCAGCCAGTGAGAAGTGACGGGTGAGGCACTGTTACCTGTTACTGAATTGTCCTCACTTATGGGTAATGGTGCGAAGTCAGGAATGTCGTGGATATATTTATGTGACTTGGTTGAATATATCTCTTAACCTGATGTTGAAAACCGGATTACAACTAAATGCATGAATACTGCAGGGTTTGCAAGACTACTGAACAGTACCTGTGTGGTCTAAATTGTCTTCCAGCCAGCGTTTGGTGCCCTGGTAGTTAAACTTTCCTCCACCAGATAGAAAGAACAGCAGGTTGTACCTGAACACACAACATGATTCATACATAAGAACTCTACAAGAGAATAAAGTGAGCAAACCTGTTGATGGTTTTTTTTTGTGTGGTGATATTAGGATTTACACTCACTGGACACCTACTTAGGTACAGCTGTTCAACTGACTGTTAGTGCAAATATCTAATCATCCAATCACATGTCAGCAACTCAATGCATTCAGGGATGTAAACATGGTCAAGTACACTGCCTGGCAAAAAAGAAAGTTGCCACCTGGATGTAACTAAGCAAATAGGTACGAGCCTCCTATTGGATAATTATTGCATGGGGGATTATCTTTCAGATGGCAACAAGTTATTTAACCCCAACTGGTGCAATGAGATGCTTCTCATTTCTTAAACAACCATGTTGAAAGACACATCGTGCGGTCGTGGAAAAGATGTCAGTCTGTTTGAGAAGGGTCAAATCATTGGCATGCATCAAGCAAAGAAAACATCTGAGGAGATTGCAGAAACTACTAAAATTGGGTTAACACATTTTTAAAAACTGGAGGGACAGTGGGGACCCATCGTCTTCAAGGAAGAAATGTGGCCAGAAAAAAATCCTGAATGATTGTGATCAGCGATCACAAACGTTTGGTGAAATCAATTCGAAGAAAAACAGCAGTAGCACTCAGGGCTGTTTAATAGTGAAAGTTTCCACATGCACAATGCAAAGGGAACTCTAGGGATTGGGACTGAACAGCTGTGTATCCTTAAGAAAACCACTAATCAGTGAGGCTAAATGAAAAAAAAAGGCTTCAATTTGGGAGCATAAAGGGAGAATAAAGATTGGACTCTGAAGCAATGGATAAAGGTTATGTGGTCTGATGAGTCCTGATTTACCCTGTTCCAGAGTGATGGGCACATCAGAGTAAGAAGAGAGGCAGGTGAAGTGATGCTCCATCATGCCTAGTGCCTACTGTACAAGCCTGTGGGGGCAGTGCTATGATCTGGGGTTGCTGCAGTTGGTCAGGTCTAGGCTCAGCAACATTATGTGCTCAAAAAATGAGGTCAGCTGACTACCTTGATATACTGAATGACCAGGTTATTCCATCAATGGATGATGAGGAGTAGAAGGGCCAGACTGAAATATCTGGCTCCAATATCTATTTTGCAAGAAGACTGCTACTCAAAAGCCTTGAAACTGGCTTCTGAAATAGTAAATGGACCACATTATCTAAATTTCCCGATCAATGTGCTTATGGTCATTCACCAAATAACCAAAAACAAGAGGAAAATTCATGCCTTTACCAGTACATACTTACTGTTGTTTCACCCTCACAAAGGCCTGCTCTTCTCCATAATTTCCCTAATTAAGCAAAAAAAATTAGACCTCAAAAAGACCTGTTTAAGGGCATGCCCAGCTGGACTGACATGTCTGGAGTAACTGATGTAACGATTGTCAGGAGGATCATTAACTGGTGAATTTGGGCACATTTGATGTAAAAAAAAAAAAAAAAAAAAAAAATGTTGTTTTTGGCTACAATTTCTGAACTGAACTACATGTGAAAATGATTCTTTTTTGGGTGAAGATTTTGCAACGTTTTGTTGAACTTAATGCAGCACTACAGTCGCAGGCAAGTTTTGATTTAGTTGATGTATAAAGACCCACCTTTCCATATTTGATAGGTTTTGGCTCCAGCTGCGGAAAAAAAACGACAACGTAGCCAATCTCCAGGCTTCAATTGAGCTCCAACTCTAAACAACTGAGGGATGCCATCACTCGCTACTTCCATCTTATATAAGGGCCTACGGTACTGCCGACGATGCACTTACATTAAAGTCCACTTCAGGGTCTCTAACAAGTGATTCCTTTCACTTCCTCTACTGTTAAGTACTTTTAGACATACTATATCAGGACATTACTGACCACTCTGAGTGTTTAACACAGTCAGATGTGGTTGTTATCTCAGCGTAGTGCACGGCTAATTCAATACAGTTCTCAAAAAGCATTCAGCACAGCACCCTAACCATAACAAATGAGACAGACATAACAAATAGACTGTGGCTTATGCTCACATGAACCACTGAGGTCAGTAATCAATGTTACAATGTTTCCTCTCATAGATACATAAAATGAGTGTGCAGCACAGACCTTCAGGGAGGCATCTAGCTTAAAGACATCATTGCGTGGTGCTGCCCGAGACACAAATGATCAGAAAGCAGCTTAATGTGATCGTCGTTACTCACGCAGCATGTGTCCTCTTGTAGGTGTAGAGTTTGGAGAAGAGACGAGCCAGTTCTAGTAACATGGACACTCCACTGCCGTTTGAGTCTGCTCCATATGACAGCCACTGGACGCAACAACACACAGTCTGATTACTTTTCTGGCTTGTTTTCTCTTTTCTTTATTATTATTATTTTTGTTTCAGTGGCAGTTATGTAGCTGTTATTTATAGCAGTGTAAAAGTTGAATCCTCTACAAAAACAAGCTCTCCTACTAAAGCAAATCCTTCAGATATTTGCTGACAACATTTCACTGCTGCCAGATCTCCTGAATGTCTTCAGGTTGTCAGTGATGACTGAATGAGAAAAAAGAAGCAGCGATCATACCGGAGCAACACCGAAGGAGTCATAATGAGCCACCACCACAATAGTGGGCAGGTCCTCTCCTCCGACTCCAGCCAGACGACCCTGGTGAGCAAACAGATTCAACCATTACATTACACTGAAAATAAAAAAAGGGAAAAAACAGAAAACAATATCACTGTGTTCAATTAATTCCACTCATCCTCTAATCTGGTGATCCTCTACAGTCTGACTAAAGTACTTTTTTCCTCCAGGTTTAAACACAAAGCTCAGTATAGCTGTTTTTAGTCAGGTAACAAGGAGAAACTGACATGCAGGGTCAGACAGCATTTATAGATGTACAACTGGAAGGGGAGTGTGTGGGGTGTGGTTCCACTCCTGAAATTCAGACCTGATCTCCAATTAGAGTAAAGGAGTTTTGGGTTTAGAGTCGAGCATCCCCTGTTGAAATTTAATTAAATATCAGTAATATCAGTTTCACACTAACTGCGGTCCACGTACTACATGCAGAAGCTGCAGAACTGAATCCTGTCAAGGTACAAAGTACTCCCTTCTGACAACTTTTAGTGTGCTCAACTGTTTTGTTTTTTTGTTCAAAAAATTAAGCCCACCCACATGCTCAGAAAACACAGGTTGCGCACAGCACACACACACAAAATGCTAAACCAACAGTCAGAGCTTCAGGCACCAGCAGGTTTCACCTCAAAAGCAGAGACAGGTGAAGCAAAAGATCCTCTGTGAATAGCTTTTGTTTTAGTGTTGTTTAGCCTAAAGGCTTGTTTTTAATACTGCTCCCAATTAACATTACTTACGTTGGGAACATTTAAGAGACCATATGCTACGCAGTGAAGTGAAGCAAATACTATATCCCTAATGAGTAAATTAAATAGTGTTTAATTTCACTCAGTTGATCTCATTGTGTTCACCGTAGGAGGAAAAACCTTCAAAAGCTCTCAGAGAAAGGATCAAAAGTTTAAATCGTGACCCTTCATTCTGTAAAAACCCAACTGTTCTGCCTGTAGCGGTTTGTAAAAAAATAAATTATAAATAAATAAAAACAACCCTGTAATATTCTGCATATATGAAGCTACTTTCAGCTACTCCCTTAATCACAAAGAGCTGCCACAGCAGGTAGCTCCGCATTTGATTTTTACACCAGATTAGCTTCCTGACACAACCACAGAGGGATCTATGTCTCCTCCCAGAATCAAAGTGGGGATCTTTTGCTTGTTAGGCAAATATCTAAACCACTACACTATGAAGCCACTTAATATTCTACACCTACCAGGGACTGGGGTGTGGGGCATAATTTTCAATTGAAAACAGATGATAAATTGCAATATATGCTATTGGAATACTCAGCATAATTGCAAAAATCCCAATAATAGTGTATCATACAGTAAGGAAAGCATTGTCATAACATAATAATGTGGGGTGTCTGGTGATTCCCACCTCTAGTAAATATGGCAACATATGGCAGTGAAAAGGGAGCATTCTCCTCTGCCTGAGTAAGGTATCGAACAGCAAGGATGAAAAAATTTGTGTGTTTTGCTTTAAACACCCAATCAATAATTAATGTGGGTGCCATCACCATCATCATCCCACGTGTACTCTCAGTGTAGAGACAGTTATTGTATTATTATTATTGTATTATTGTAAAACTTTTTAAAAATTAAAATGCATTAGCTGCAGCTGCCTTCAGATCATAGCTCAGATTCTCACCTCCAAACTGGTGATGGCCCAGTCACTGATGGCTTTGCTCTGAGATCCACTGGTCACCATCTGAAAGCCATTGGCTGTGGCCGTATGCAGCAGAACTACAGAAAACACACACTTAAAAATCTAAAACATGACCTTTAAAAATCATACACGTTACATTTTTTTTTTTTGTAGAGTGCAGACCATCAGCAGCTTCTCTACCTTCTGCTGCTGATAAGGAGCCCTGTGAGGATGAGGAGGTCAGGGTTTGTGTGTAGATAGACAGCAACTCATCATCCTCCATGGCGAAGTAGACGGGGACGATGGTCTCAGTAGCCAACATCTCCGGCTCCAACTCCATAAACTGCTACAGAAAGTCACAACGGAGAACAGCAGAGTTAATGAGAGGAGAAGAAATCTGATGCAACTGCTTCATCTCTGTAAGATCTGGTGTTCTGAGTATAAGTGACAGGAGGAGGCAGCAAGAGGCAAACTGCTTTACACAGTGACAGAGCTTTTCTGGAAGTGTAACAAAAAGTCTGTTCCAATAGTTCACCAGAAAAGTTCATTAGTTTTGCAACAAAATGAGTAACACATCAAATACCTACTACTACTACTATTCCTTCCTTTTCCAGAAGATTCCCACGCATGAAGTGGGAGGTTTAATTAGTCACAACATGCTTTTTTGAGATAACA
>VUQJ01045008.1:71760-88984 GCA_015108635.1 Andinoacara biseriatus | reverse complement strand
ACACAGGTAAACTATGGAGTCGCAGTCTGAAGCTGGCCTATACACTTCTGAATAAACTGGGCACTAAGACTGAGCCTGTACTTCAACCTGGAGATCGAGTAAGAGTTTGTCAGTCATTTGTTTGTAAATTGTAAAAATAGCATGACAAGGAAAATAATTTTCTCTGCTTCTTAGGTGGCGTTGGTGTATCCAAACAGTGACCCTGGCATGTTCTGGGTGGCTTTCTATGGCTGTCTGTTAGCTGAAGTCATCCCTGTGCCTATTGAGGTGCCGCTGTCCCGGCAGGTGAATATACCACTGTGTTCATGTCAGTTCTTCTGTGGGATTTCTGAAAAAATGCTCAACACATTTAGGACCAAACTCAGGGTTTTTGATAATAACATTTGAGCGCCTCAGTAATTTTTCTGGTTGTGTGAATGCATCACTGTGTATATGTAGTGACTCATTGCCATCTAAACACATATATATGTATGCTTGCGTCTCCCTGTGCGTTGAAGTTTCCTGATCTGAGCCTTTCTTCACAGGATGCAGGCAGCCAGCAGATTGGCTTCCTATTGGGCAGCTGTGGTGTGAGTTTGGCACTGACTAGTGAGGTGTGTCTCAAAGGGCTGCCCAAGACGCAAAATGGAGAGATCATCCAGTTTAAAGGTCAGCAAGCCTAAACTGCCTTTGCTAATGCTGCTTGCTCGGCAGGAGTCATCTCTGTCTGAGTTCCTTTGGTAGCCATTAAATGAACTTATTAAAGGGAATATACAAGGTGATGCTTAGTGACGAATGTATGGCCACAATGGGTCACTTGGAAGGCCATGGTCAACTGTTAGCTGGTTCACCTTTGGCTTTGAAATCTGGAGTTTGAAAGATGGACACTGCCAATTTAGTGCATCTAATAATTAGTAGCTGAATACATGTGCTTTTTTTTCCCAGTGATAGCTATAGTTTTGGTGTGCTTCATGTTCTTTGTGTCTTTGTATTACAGGTTGGCCAAAAATGAAATGGGTAGTGACAGACACCAAGTATCTGACCAAACCATCCAAAGACTGGCAGCCTCACATTCCCACTGCCAACACTGACACTGCCTACATAGAGGTACTCTCAGAATATACATTTGCAGTAAATCAGTTTATCTTTAATAGACCAATTTAAGTATTGTCACCCAATTGTGGTACGCATTCGATAATTCGTCTTCTGACACATTCTTGGAATTTTTTTGAAATTCAACTCAAACAATCACTGTGATATTTTGTTGACGTGTGTGTTTCTTTCCCATCAAAGTACAAAGCCAGTAAGGAGGGAACAGTGATGGGAGTCGCTGTGTCTAAGATTTCCATGCTGACTCACTGTCAAGCTTTGACTCAGGCCTGTAACTACTGTGAAGGTCAGAGGCTGCATATACTGTTTATATCTTTGTGGTAGTTAAACTGGTGAATGTGCTCATCTGCTCATGCGTTTTCTGTCTTAGGGGAGACATTGGTCAATGTGTTGGACTGTAAGAAGGATATGGGCATGTGGCATGGCGTCTTAACGGTGAGACTGGATGTTTAGCTTTCTGCTGCTGACTAGGTGCCCTTAATGACTTTGATGTGAGGTACAGTATGATTTTGACCGCGTGTTTTGTTTTGTTTTTCCTCTGCAGAGCGTCATGAACAGAATTCACACCATTACTGTGCCATATTCTGTCATGAAGGCTTGTCCCATGTCCTGGGTGCAAAGGGTCCACATTCACAAAGGTTGAACCAAATGTTTTACTCTGCATTCTTATAGCTTTATTATTTTTGCTTTGTTCATATATAATTTTTTTTATACTGAGTAGTTAAAATACTGCTAGGGTTAAAAATAATGTTTGAAAATGGCAAAAAAAAAAAAAGATGAAAAAGTTAAGGAGAAACAGTACAGAAACAATTCTTAAGGTGTTTCTCTTACTCTCTTACAGCACGTGTGGCCTTGGTGAAGTGCCGTGACCTCCACTGGGCCATGATGGCCCACAAAGAACAGAAAGACATCAATTTGTCTTCTATACGTATGCTTATAGTAGCTGATGGCGCCAACCCATGTGAGTAACTCCACAAACACGGTTTCTTTTTAATAAACAGTCACTGTACACAGCTGTTTGAAAATGTGCTGTGAGTTTAAACTGCCTTTTGTTAATGTATTCTTCCTTTGTTTGCCCTTAGGGTCTGTGTCCTCGTGTGACGCCTTCCTGAATGTATTCCAGTCTCATGGTCTGAAGCCTGAGGTCATTTGTCCGTGTGCCACCTCTCCTGAGGCGCTAACTGTGGCCATACGCAGGTATCACATGACCATCAGAAACAAAGAGATAAACAGAGAAACTTGTGGTTCCTCAATCAACTTTATAAAGTGAAGCTAATATGTTCTCACTGCATAGCCTCAAATCTATAATTATTAATAGATATGCAGCAATTACATGTGTATAAGTATGGTGTAAAAAAAAAAAGAAAAGAATAATGTACTATTCAGGATAAATAGATAAAGATGTATACTCTTTAAAATGTATGGATTTATTTATATTTTATCTTCTACAGGCCAGGTGCACGAGGGGCTCCGCTGCCAGCCAGGGCCATCTTGTCCATGGGTGGGCTGAGTCACGGCGTGATCCGGGTGAACACAGAAGACAAGAACTCTGCTCTGACTGTACAAGATGTGGGTCACATTATGCCTGGAGGTTAGCCACGACTTTTGGGTTTAATTGGCAGTGTAGAAGTGAAGCAGCCGTCACATCCTTCCTGTGCATTCTTTACTGTATGGCCTTTTCCAGAATACAGAAGCTTAAATATATGTAATTTGACCTGTTTGTTTGTTTCAGCTCTGATGTGCATTGTGAAACCAGACGGATCTCCTCAGCTGTGCAAGACAGATGAGATAGGGGAGATTGTGATCAACTCACGGGCTGGAGGCACCATGTACTACGGCCTACCAGGCGTCACCAAAAACACATTTGAGGTCCGTTAGAGTCCCGGGTTTAATTTTGTAATGCAAATTATAGTTTGTACTAGATTGATGTTTTAATGCTTTTAATGATTTTCCACATTTGTTTAATGTTCTTATGATGTAAAGCACTTTGAATTGCCTTGCCACTGAAATGTGCTATACAAATAATTTTTTTTACTTTACTTTTTTACTTACTTTGTAACATTTTCTCTTAAAATAGTGCAACAGAGTCAAAGGTATTACATACTGTGGCTTTTAAGTTAGTGGAATGAGACAGCATATGAAATTTGCATCTGTCTCTGTATGTCCCCTCTTACTTGTGCACGAATGAGCGCCGTCCCTTCTATATTGACCTTGTGAATTTAAAATATGGATCCATGGGAAAAGACTGCTGATTTTAAATTATCCACTAGATGGAGCCACAGACATCACTCATTTACTAATAAATTGCTGCCACAGACTTCATGGAGCTAAAATATTGTCCCCATTAATATTATTATGCCCCCTCTAAGTGTATTTGTCTTTTTTAAACTTCTGTAAATCTGCAGTTTTTGGTATACCTTTGAAATCCAATTCCAGACTGATTTATTTATTTATTTTTTTGCTGTGCTGTATTTATCTGAGGCTAGTCTTTCTAATCTGTGCTAATTTGTAGGTGATTCCAGTCAACCAAGCTGGAGCGCCTGTTGGAGAAATTCCCTTCACTCGAACTGGCCTGCTTGGATTTGTGGGACCGGTAGGGCACACATACACAATTACGGTACGGTACCCTGCAACCTGGATGTCTGTGCTGAGTTAAATATGTCTGCTCCACAGGGGAGTCTGGTTTTTGTTGTAGGGAAGATTGAGGGGCTCCTGATGGTGAGCGGGAGACGGCACAATGCTGACGACCTGGTGGCCACAGCGCTAGCAGTGGAGCCTGTCAAAACAGTTTACAGGGGGAGGTGAGACACTGACAGGGTGCTGTTTGCCACAGTGAGGGTTCACTGTGCTCTGTGTGTGCGTGTGTGTGTGTGTGTGCGCTCGCGTATGTTTGTTGTGTGCGTTCATGCATTACATTACTTCATACTGCATAATGAGTAAGACTGTTCTAGTGATACACACAGCCATGTGTACAATGAAACCTTTGTGATATTTATTTAATAATTAGGAAAAATCATTTCAGCATCCTGCAGCTTCTTCCGATGTGTTTGTCTAGATGTGCATTTGTGCTCACGCATCTGTTGTCGTCTGCGCAGGATCGCAGTGTTTTCTGTGACGGTGTTTTATGATGAGAGGATAGTGATTGTGGCAGAGCAGAGGCCCGATGCCAGTGAGGAAGACAGCTTCCAGTGGATGAGTCGAGTACTGCAGGTGAATCCCACACCTGCTCATGTCGTCCTTAATCACATTATTTGACTATGCTACTCTTCTTTTATTGTCATTGTATTTTGATGCACACACTTTAACACCGTAATAGATGCTACATCAGTAACCACCTTCTTTTGCTTTTACATCTTTTGTTACATTTGGTATTTTAGAATTATGTCATTAATCATTAATAGAAAGCAATAAGGTCTCATAGATTTATGCACATACAGAGAGAAAGAGAGAGACAACAAACCGCCTTTTTTCGTGAGGAATTATGATGTTATACTGTATAAACACCTGTTTCCTCTTCAGGCCATTGACAGTATCCACCAGGTTGGCCTGTACTGTCTTGCACTTGTGCCAGCCAACACCCTTCCAAAGACGCCTCTGGGAGGCATCCACATCTGTGAAACCAAGCAGAACTTTTTAGAGGGAAATCTTCACCCCTGTAATATCCTCATGTGCCCACACACCTGTGTCACAAACTTGCCCAAGCCACGGCAGAAACAGCCAGGTGGGTTGTCGTAGACATCATGGATTCGTGCTTGCACACGATATAAAATTGTAGCATGAATCAGAAATAATATGTATGAATCAGCTGGCAGTTGAAAGTTTGTTACTGTGTAATGGAATCTTGGTTGTTTCTGATCTCCTCAGTGGATGTTGGTCCAGCTTCTATGCTGGTTGGCAACTTGGTGGCAGGGAAGCGGATTGCCCAGGCTATAGGCAGAGACCTGGGTGTGGTGGAGGACCAGGATCTCATTCGAAAGGTACTACCACACAGACAAAGCATGCTTTATCTGCTCTGACTTTGCATATGACATCTAGTAGTAGATGTAGCACATTACAGCATGTTATCAGGAATGTGGACCAACTCTTAATGTTATTTTTTTATTTTATTTTTTCCCCAGCAGTTTAATTTGTAAAAGTTTTAATTGTTAATTTTCTAAAGCAGCCGGTGTCTATGACAAGTACGACACCTTCACAGTGAGCATTAACATTATTATAAGCTGAACTTTTTTGGATTTTGGCCGTTGTTTTCCAGTAAACTGTCTGCCAAAAATGCTTTTTTTATGTAATATCTGTATCTTTATTTATCTTCATGTTTACAAACCTTTTCAAATTAAGCTGATAAACGAATGCTTTTAATGCAGGTTTAAGATGAGCCTGTGTCTGTCAGGCGGTATGACTGCTGATGCCTTTATCCTAAATCTCTGTTGTTGTTCTGCCTTTACTTTGCTTGGGTTGGGCTTTAGCTCTGTATGTGGCCCACCATGATGGTAAGGCTCTAGTCTGGCCCCCCTATCAGCACCCCCACCCGTCTCTTTGCTTATGCTGCTTCTGTCAGTCACATGCGCTTTTACAGCTGTGATAACCTGATGGCCACCAGCTACAGCTTAGCCCAATGAGACGACTGCCCAGGCCGGCTCCTTGGCCAGCAGAGGTCCACACATTTAAACTAATATACAGCAACACATTAAAAATGAAGTCGCATTCTACATTTATCAGTGCCTTGTTTAATAGGCTCACTTCGCCATCTTCTTTTAAGACTGAAGTTGGCCAGCAGCCTGGCAGCTTTGCCAGAGCAAAAAGTCAGCAGTGAATGAAATTACATTAACCTCCTCTGAGATGAGGGGAAGTTTCTTATCTTTCACAAAATGTGCAAGTGCAAGGCTAATTATGAACTGTCACCTAGAACATACGACCACAGAAGATTTTGTAATACTATCCTGTACTGTGTCATACATATATTAATTATTATTAATTGGAATATTAATTAGAAGTATTTTCATGTGCACCTCTGCTTGCTGTGTTCACTGTGATGCTCCCACGTGTAGCATGGCTTTGAGTTATCAGGGCAGCTGGTCTGCATGATGTGACTCCTGACTCATTGGTGACCAGAGCACGACGTGTTGCCTGATTGAGAGCGTGGGTAGCACAAATGATTACTTTTCCAACGTCTGACAGTGTGACACTGCTGAATATCATTGTACGTCTAGGTGGTTTAGGTGGTGTCATCTTTACTTGTTTTGTATGTGCTGGCTAGTGCTCCCTTGGTTTTTGTCTTTAAAGGAATTCTTTAGTTTCAGGTCCTGTCTTTGTGTGTCTGGTGCACTGCTTTCTGACACAACAGGTTGAGAGGCTACTGACATTAATACTGCTCATTTATGTAACTGTAAAAATAGTCATTGCAAGCTGCCTTAAAACACCCGTATTTTAAAAACTTCTTTTTTTGTGTGTTGCCTGCCAAAAGGCAGAGCCGTCTCTCTGTCTGTCACACTTTCAGTACTGTACATCGGTAACTGTGCGACATATTGACTTCAAACTTGGAGGATAGATACGCATTGAAGAGTACAACTGCAAAGCACAAGAACCAATCAATCTTTCCATCATTCATTCATTTCTCAGCTATATCATCTCTATATTTCCTATACCCATCATCCAACCATCCATCCTCTTCTGCTTATCCGGGGCCTGGTCATGGAGGCAGCAGCCTAAGCAGAGAAGCCCAGACCTCCCTCTTCCCAGCCACCTCCTCCAGCTCACCAAGGCGTTCCCAGCCAGCCGAGAGAAATAATCTGTCCGTTGTGTCCTGGGTCTGCCCTGACGCTTTGTCCCAGTAGGACATGGCCAGAACACCTCACCAAAAAGGCGCCCAGGAGGCATCCTAATCAGATGCCTGAACCACCTCAACTGACTCCTTTTGATGTGCAGGAGCAGTGGCTCTACTCTGAGCCCCTCGTGAATGACTGCACTCCTCATCCTATCTCTAAGGGAGACGCCAGCAACCCTTTGGAGGAGGCTCATTTCTGCCGCTTGTATCCCCAATCCCGTTCTTTTGGTCACGAAAAGGAGGTGAAGATAATGCCTTAAATTGGTGGATTGACCAGTAAATTGACAGCTTTGCTTTCACGCTCGACTCTCTTTACCACAATGGACCGATGGCCTGCCAATCTTCCGATCCCTTCTCCCGTCACTTGCGAACAAGACCCAGAGATACTTAAACTCCTTCACTTGGGGCAGCAACTCGTCCCTGATCTGGAGTGGGCACTCCACCCTTTTTCCGGCTGAGGACCATGGCCTCAGCCTTAGAGGTGCTGATTCTCATACCTGCTGCTTTACACTCGGCTGTGAACCATTCCAATGTGAGCTGGAGGCCACCGCCTAATGAAGTAAACAGGGCGACATAATCTGCAAAAAGCAGAGATCCACAAAACACATGTAGACTGGTTGGGCAAACTCCCACACACACTCAAATATCCTAGTGTTTCATGACCAGCGTTTCCTTGTTTTTTTTTTTAAACTTTTTCTTTTTTTGGATAAGTTTTTTTTAAACTTATCAAAATTTTCACAAGCCCTTTGTCTTAAAGGCCCATAGCTTGTTAGTTTGTGGCTCCAATTTGCCTCTTTCCAGGTGCAGATGGTCCCAGCATGACCTTTCACAAGACAACAAAAAATAAATCTCTGGACACTCCTGTGTTCCTGTTGTGTGCCGTTTTCTGTTTGTGTGAGAGGTCAAAAGCGTTACGTAGTGTCTTTGACGTACTTTAAAATGTTTTTTGTTTCAACTGAACAAATCTGTCACAGAGAGGACTGCCTGTTTTTGCCTATTGGTTGTATCTGATTATTTCTATTTTGTTAGGCCAGCTTTAAAATGTTTTTATCTGTTCAGTCACTTTTAAATACATTATTATTATTATTATACTTATTATTATTATTAATCACCAATAATGCTTTGTGGGATATTTCTGCAGTAAAACATTATACGTGTCTTAAATCCATCCTTGATATTAATGTAATGAGAGAATCCTGCCTTTGCTTTTTCAGCACCAGTTCTTGTCTGAAGCTCTTCAATGGAGAGCCCAAACGGACCCTGACCATGTTCTATATGTGCTGCTCAATGCCAAGGTAGATTACACAGACACACAAAGCCATGCTCACATACAGTTAATATTTAACATGCGTACACATGTTGTGCACAATTGCCTTACTTTTACCCTGGAAGTGGTGCAACTCTATAAATGGTGATCCATTTTGTTCTATGAGCTCATCTGTGCTACCACTGTTTTTGCTCTAGGGGGTAGCAGTGTGCACGGCAACTTGTGCTCAGATACACAAGAGAGCAGAGAAAATCACAGCTACCCTGATGGAGAGAGGAGGTCTTAACACAGGAGACAATGTGGTGCTACTTTATCCCCCGGGTACGCACACAATTATTAGATATGATCATCTTTCGTGTAAAATAAAATGTAAAAGGGCAGCTCTTTCAGTGTTCCACAGTAAATTTAATTGTCTTTTAGTTCACAAGGTTGCTGTCTCCTTCTTCTGCAGGTATTGACCTAATAGCTGCCTTCTATGGCTGTCTCTACGCGGGGGTCATCCCTGTGACTGTGAGGCCACCCCACCCACAGAATCTGGCTGCTACTCTCCCCACTGTCCGCATGATCATTGATGTGAGTGTGATTCATCACAGCATGTTTGTAAAAATAAATAAAAGTGTCTGAAAGTAGGGTTTTCTTTTACCAGGTGTTTTTTACTCTAGCATTTGAGTATGTTAAGTAGGACCTGAACTATCTTTCTATTTATTCTGTCTTGAAGAGCTGCACTTTAAGCACTCATTTTTCATTTTATAGTTTGTTTTCACTCAATTTTGCAATAATTGATATAAAACTAGGGCACAGAGAGAATCCATCTGTGCATCTTCTCCAAAACAAATACTAGTGATCCAGAACTACAGCTAACTGGTTTCCTTCTTCCCAGTTTTCGTGGAAATCGGCCTGGATGTATAGACAGACAAACGGTTAAATTATTATGACATGGCTTTGTTCGTATTGGATCACTTTCAAGTAGTGAAATATGCATCACTGACCTTAAAACAAATATGAACCTTTTACTTCTTATGCACCGCTCTTGTGAACTATTAGGTCAAACGTCGTGCCCTTCACTAATGAAGTTGAATCCTTCTGTTGACCACTATAACTGATTTCCCTGGGGCAAAGCAAATTAAATTGAGTTTTACTTTGGAGATCAATAAAGTATCGATAACTGAATACTTCACATTAGGCTGTGGCCCTAAATCACCACGTTTGTGCTTTTTGTTGTGTGTCACAGGTGAGCAAAGCAGCCTGCATCCTTACCACTCAGCCTCTCATGAGGATCCTCAGGTCCAGGGAGGCGGCTGCCAGCGTCAATGTCAAAACGTGGCCCACAATCATTGATACAGGTGCTGGTCTATGCTGAAATATGTTTGAATTAGAAAAGCCATCCCATCTTCCCTTTCAACTAAACGATTATCAGACTGTAGCAAACTGCAGCATTAAGAACAGGATGGTGGATGTATTTGATTTGTTTTATCCAATAAAGAAATAAAATAACTCTACTTCCCTCTCTTCCCAGATGATCTTCCCAGAAAGCGGCCTCCACACATCTACAAACCTCCTACAGCTGAGATGCTGGCCTATCTGGACTTCAGTGTGTCCACCACAGGCATGCTGACCGGAGTTAAGGTAAATTGTAAATTATGACTCTGAGCCTCTAAATGCACCTGCAAACTGAATTGTGTAACTTTTTAAATGCACAATATTTTTCATATTTGCACAGCCATGGCCAAAAGTTTTGGTAGTTGTTCAAATGTTGTTTCACACACTTTTTATTGTGTTTTTGACACATTTCTATGATATAATGAAGGATAATGATGCATTTGAAACATGCATTCAATTAGCTTTTATTGATAAATAAAGCAAATTTATGCCAATAGTCAGTATTTACAGTGTGTGGAGCCGTATTTTCCATACTTTCTGCAGTTGTCTGTGGCATGCTGGATTCTGGGGTCAACCATCCAAAGCAACAGACAGCGCACAAAAGAATGTAGGCAGGGTGGAGTGGGTGGAGACGAGTGTCAGGAGTGATTTGTGACAGAAGGATGGCAGCAATGGTGAAAGGGAAGGTTTACAAGATGGTAGTGAGACCTGCTATAATGCATGGTTTGGAGACAATGGCACTGACAAAAAGACAGGAGGCCGAGCTGGAGGTGGCAGAGCTGATGTTGAGATTTTCACTGCGAGTGACAAGGATGGAGAGGATTAGAACTGAGTGCATCAGAGGGACAAAGTTAGAGGGGCAAGATGGTTTGGAGATGTGCAGAGGAGGGATTATGGATATATTGGCCACAGGATGTTGAATATGGAGTGGCCAGGCAGGGGGAAAAGAGGAAGACCACAGAGATTCATGGATGTAGTGAAGGACATAGAGAGTGTTGGTGTGATAGAGGAAGATGTGATGTGAGAAGAGAGGGTGCGATAGAGGCAGATGATTTGCTATGGTGACCCCTAAAGGAAGGAGCCAACAAAGAATATACATCTCAACTCTTTCCCCCGAGGGGTAAGCCTGGTTCCAGAACAAAGTAACTGGTGCACATCAGAAATTAGTGAGGGTGATCTCTGCCTATACAGCTTACTAGGGCCACCCTTGGAACCTGGAACCTTTTTCTAATGGTCATTAAACAACATCTTTATTGATATATTCTGATGTGTCAAAGCTCATCATTAAGGGTCCAGGGAAGGCCATCACATGTCGTCTTAATGGGGGGAAAAGTAAAACCTGTATATAAGGGATCTTTAGGAAACTAATTACAAGTCATGCTAATGAAGTGAAGATTAATGGACTGAATTTCTTAATTATTTGTCTATTTCTTCAGATGTCTCATGCTGCAGTCAGTACTCTGTGCCGCTCCATTAAGCTGCAGTGTGAGCTCTACTCCTCACGCCAAGTAGCCATCTGCCTGGACCCATACTGCGGCCTGGGCTTCGTCCTGTGGTGCCTCTCCAGGTAATTCGAACACAAGTACACAGACAGAATATTATTATTCATCTAACACGCATTTTTGCTGTTGCTGAGAGTGTGTTTTCTCTTGTTTCTAGTGTTTACTCAGGTCACCAGTCCATCCTTATTCCTCCCCTGGAGCTGGAGAGCTCGCTGCCTCTGTGGCTGAGCACGCTCAGTCAGTACAAGATCAGAGACACCTTTTGCTCGTATTCTGTGATGGAGCTCTGCACCAAAGGCCTGGGCACCCAGACGGAGATCCTGAAGGTCACAAGCACACTCACAAAATGTCCCAGATGTGGATTACTGTGCTGTCATTTCTGTCATTACACTGACAAACAGCACAGTAATAAATTAGTTTATCAGAGAAAATATCACTGCTGTGAAGGAGACTAATAAACAGCTGCCTCTTGATTTGAAAATTATTCACTTTTTCATTCAGATGGCTCACCTGTCAGGGAGCTATCATTCTAATTAAGTAGACTGTATTTTTACAGCATTAGGAAGCTTACATGTTTTTTTTTTTTTAGGCATTATCTGTCTGTCTGTGCTCATCTTTATACTTTATTCTGTTTTTCTTCAATGTACTTTGGATAAAAATGTTCACTAATGCAGAGTTCACGTTTGAGTCAAGCTACAGTCTCCACCTGTTACAAGTGAATGACCTTTAGCCGTGCGTGTCTGCAGGCGCGTGGTCTGAATCTGTCGTGTGTGCGGAGCTGTGTGGTGATAGCAGAGGAGCGCCCTCGCCTTGCTCTCACGCAGTCCTTCTCCAAGCTCTTCAAAGACCTCGGCCTGTCACCTCGCGCTGTCAGCACTGCCTTTGGCTCAAGGGTCAACCTGGCCATCTGCCTGCAGGTTGGTTTCACAGATACGCCGTCTCATGAGGACATTTTAACCCAAACATGCATTTTTCTTAGTTCTGCTCAACACAAATACCATTCCATGACATTTGAAGTTCACAAGGAGACGTACTGATTGTTAATAACTTATGATGATAACTTATTTATGTTGTGTATGAGCTAAAAAGCTTTGGGCTTGGTTCAGTTTCTGACATTTTAGACTGTTTTTTTTTCCTCTCTTTATCACCTAGGGTACTGCTGGACCAGACCCCTCCACTGTCTATGTTGACATGAAATCTCTGCGTCACGACAGGTAAGATTGAGGACTTCTGTGAACAGCACAAAGGCAACCACTCTGGTCACATGATGCAGTTGGTGAACAGTTGGAAACAGAGTGACTGACAGGCTTGCGTTTTATCTGTGTACTCAGGGTGAGGCTAGTGGAAAGAGGTGCGCCACAGAGTCTTCCACTCACGGAGTCAGGCACTGTAAGTATTTATTACTGACTTGTAAAACTCATTCACCTGATGCTCACTATGGCCACAGAACACAGAGTACTAATAGAGTTGTCATTTCCTCCTCTAAGATCCTTCCAGGAGTGAGGGTCATCATAGTCAACCCAGAGACCAGAGGCCCACTGGGAGACTCGCATCTTGGTGAAGTGAGTGAGCAAACGAGTCACATACCAACTGATTTCACTGGCACAGAGTGAAACAAACACAAAAAGAAGAGGGCGGCAACCAAGCATTCATTTTATGTAGCATTTTAGTCGAATCTCACTGTTTTCCAAATTTAGTGGCCATGCTAATTCAGAAATTCTTCAAGCATCACTCATTTGCCTTTTTATCTTTGTGCAGATTTGGGTGAACAGCCCACATAATGCCAGTGGCTACTACACCATCTATGGGGAGGAGAGCCTGCAGGCAGACCATTTCAACACCAGACTCAGCTTTGGGGAGCCCAACACTTTGTGGGCCAGAACCGGCTACTTGGGCTTCATTAAGAGAACGGAGCTGCTGGATGCAAGCGGAGGTGAGAGAACATTTGATAAAAGATGTTTCACAACACTGTCTTAGAGGAGCAATTGCTGTTGAGCCCTTTAAATAGTGGGATGTAATGAACATGCATCACACATCGATCCAAATATACAATAATTTTGCTTGCTGATTTGCAGCAATGCCCCAATCTTTAAAGGTACAGATACCAGTTGAAACCACATGACCAGATCTTTAAAAGAAGAAACTTCATATTGTAGGACCGTGTCTACAACTGTAAATAATACTTTTGTTTTTCCCCACAGATCGCCATGATGCCTTGTTTGTGGTGGGTTCCCTCGATGAAACCTTGGAGTTGAGGGGGCTGCGTTATCACCCCATTGACATCGAGACTTCCGTGTCCCGTGCCCACCGCAGCATCGCAGAGAGGTGAGGCGCAGCAGACGTGCACTTAATGTAGAGTTGTTGATCCTGGTAGCAAATGGTAGCAGAAACCTGACTTTTTCACACTTGTCGCCCCGCAGTGCGGTGTTTACATGGACCAACCTGCTGGTGGTGGTGGCGGAGCTAAGCGGCTCAGAGCAGGAGGCCTTGGACCTGGTTCCCCTTGTCACCAACGTGGTTCTGGAGGAGCACCACCTCATCGTCGGAGTGGTGGTCATCGTGGACCCGGGGGTGATCCCCATCAACTCCAGAGGAGAGAAGCAGAGGATGCACCTGCGAGACTCCTTCCTGGCAGACCAACTGGACCCCATCTACGTGGCCTACAACATGTGAATGCCCTTCACCATCTGATGCAGAAACCTGAGCCAGGCTCTGAGAACAGACATGAGGGAGAAGGACCTGGGGCAGGGAGGGGGGTGTACAGTAGCAGCCCCAAAGTTAAAACCTCAGACACACATTCGAAACACCCAACGGTGTGGGAACGCGAGAACAACTCAAGTACTGTAACAACAACATGCTTCCCTCTCAGAAACTGTTCTGTCTTTACTTCCACCTGCTCGATTGCTGCAGTCCAGCTTCACTGAGATTTCTTCTGTGGGGGCTGACGCTCTCTCTGCTCTTGAAAGGTAGACACACGTGTCAACTGGGAGAAATCCGATTGTTCTTTCTTTGCATCCCACTTCTCCCTCATCAATCTCATTCATGTTTTTAGGACATTTAAATTACTCCTAGAAAAAGAAGAAAGAAATCCTTCCCTCATTTTCCACCCTTTTGTTTTTATCCTGAACCATTCATACTCATGTGTCAGATTTCTTTTCTTTCTTTCTTTCTTTTTTTTTTTTTTAATCCCTGTAATATTGAAGGTGCACTGGAACTTCTCCCCTTGCACTTTATGTCCTCGCACCTCTCAGTCCATCTCCTGTTTCTCTGCTGCTGTCACAAGAGCAAATCCACATCAGTATTAAAGAGTCCCACCAGCAAGTGCAGCCCACAATGGTGGTCCTGACATATTGCCTACTGGGTGCACAGTGGCGTTCAATTTCCATCGCATCCGGTGTTTGCTAGCAGATGTAGTGTTGCCATTGACAAAATATCTTAAATAACACTTGAATTACTTGTTGGTGTGGGAAAAGAAAGACTTCATAATCCTGAATAGTAAAGATGAAACGGATTCTTTTATCTTCGGTGTGAGTAGGAGTTGGTGAGTTAGATAGCTCGTATGATTGTGATAGTACTAATAATCTATTTTTTAAAGCGCCAATTTTCAGAACAACTTTTGAAACTATAGTCGGTGTTTAGGTATGCATGCCAGTTGGGAGTGCAGGTAATGTCTACATGCGGGCTTAAAACAAAACAAACAAACAAAAAACAGCAAGCTTAGCAAGCCAAGGATTCTCAAAGCAGTTTTTTTTTTTGCTGCCTATGCTGATTATTCAGCCTTAGTCACAGTTTGTGGCTCTCATGTATAAGCATTCACAGCCTCCCAGTGCTCAACAAGAGTTCCTCATAAATAAAGAAATAAGTACCCAGTGTTAATAGGCTGAGAATGTTTATAGACATTTGCCCTGTTCTGAAGGTATTTCCACACATCTTAAAGATTAGCTTCAACATTCTGTTGCTCATTTTTTTGTTTGCGGTTAACTGTCCTTACTCTTTTGTACTGAACAAGACAATTTTGTAAAGAAACAATTATGTATGAATATAAATTATAACGCTGTTTATGTTGTACAAATTTAGCTACCTTTTTCATTTTTTTACTGTGTAGCAGAACATTTGGTTCATGTAAAGGTTTTTGTTTGTTTTGAGGAAATATCTTGAGAACAGCGGTGTGTCTGTGTCTTTTTTTTTTTTTCACAGGGTATTTATTTTCTTAAAAACCTTACAACTTATTTTAAAAAAACTTTTGTGACTTCACCCATAAGAAGAATGAACTGCGAGTGATCAAAATTTGGTTGGTCGCACCTTCAAGGTCGTATCTGTGTGCACCTCAGAACACTTTCCAGCGCTCCTGCTGTAATTCGGCCTCCCTCCAAGTTCATTCAGACCTCTTGCAGGTGTATCCTCCTGGATACCAAATGTGGTAGAAACGATGTTGGCACAGCTCAAAAACTACAGTGCTTTCTATGCAAGGTGGGTGGGCGCACAAAATCGTGTGCAGCAGTGAAGTTTTACGGTAAGACTCGCTGTTATGGTGTGCAGCTTTCCGGCCTGGATCCTGAAGGGGGTGGGGTGCTTTTTTTGTAGCCTTTATTTGACAGAGCAGGAAAAAAGGAGAGAGCAAATGGGAGTGACATACAGGAAATGGTCCAAGGTGGAATTGAACCCAGGCTCCTGCAGCTTTTTGGGTCACCTGCTTGACCAAATAAGCTACAGCAGCACCAGATGTGCAAATTTGAGGTGTATGGTGGACTTTCAGGGTGAGATTCAAATCTAGCAGAAGCACTGAGCAGGTTCTGGAGGTACTTTGAATTTAAGTAAAGAATTTTTTTTTTTTTAATGGGCAAAGTCATCAAACTTTTTAGTCATGTTTAGCTCTTTGACTTTAATGTAATGTTAATACATAAGAGGCACAAGCTGGAGTTTTCCACTCTTGGTTCTGAAAAAAACTCCAAAAACCTAAAAAACTTCAACTTAAGGTCCAGATTCTCTGTGTAAGCTGTGTGTTCAAAGACCATTTGTTTGGCTTCACAGGATGAGTCGCTGTTTCCTGGCTTGATCTGAGGTTCTGAAGTGAGCTGCTAGCTTTTGATCTGTGTGTAGTTTTCCACCTTATATCAAAGAACGTGTTTCATTTAGTGTCACAGCTGATTAGATAACTAGAAAATCTGAAGGCAAGTCAGTGCCTTTTACCATGGTGACAATTATGATCTATTGAATTAAAAAAAAAAAACAGTACTGAGGAGAGAGCTTTGCCTTATTAAACCTGTGGAACTTCTGTACTTTTTATTGTTTATCTAAAGAACAGTTCCACCAAATCTAGGTTAAAAATCAGACACCAGTTTGTAGGTCGAAACACACTCATCACATATTTTTAAAGGAAGGGGGAGTTTTATGTTTGTGATTATGCCTTTCTGATTTTAACATAACCATCATTATCCAAACCCATTCCTTCTGAATGTGGGTAACACTGAAAAAATAAATAAACTGGGAACAATCTGCAAGAAACCTGTGATTTAGAAGGAAAAAAATCGCAGAACCCTCCTTTAAAAGAAAAACGTGAAGTAATAAAGATGTCTGTATACTGTATTTTAGAGGTCAAATACTGTATTACTGGTGTTACTGTGTACATGAAAATGAATCTGTAGATAAAAAAAACAAACAAACTTGACGATCTTTCATACTTGACAGCATTTTTCTGCATTGTTATTTTATTGTTATCACATTGCAAAGCAACAAAAAGGTTTCAGTGGGCAGGAACAATGTGCACTTTCCCAATATCATTTTATGAGTATGAGTGTGTGTGTTTGTGTTTAGGCGTGCATGTCCCCTTGAGGGGCAGAGAGAGAGAGTGTGTGTGTGTGTGTGTTCAACAGTGATATTAGGCTTTTATGGTGCAACAAGGTTTGTCTTTTGTAAAAAAAATTTATCCCAAAATATTAAACTTTTTTTTTTTCTTTCTTTCTTTTTATGTCGCCTCCACTGTATTTTTACTCTTTCCATCCAAAATTGGAATTTAATATATTTTCTAAGGATTTCATCAATATTTTCCTGATGGAATCTTTATCTGCAAACCGCTGGTTTGATTTAGAAGCAGCTCTGACACATGTCGATAAACCACTTTTCATTTGGTGACCGATGCTGACGACGTGCGTGCGAGCCAGTAAA
>VUQJ01045008.1:50221-61513 GCA_015108635.1 Andinoacara biseriatus | reverse complement strand
CTCAATAGTTAAGCAGCGACTTTACAGAAAGTGTAAATGTGTTTCATTTTTTTTTTTTTTACATCATTTTCACTATATCAGCTCCGTTTGCGTTTATTCACACACACGTTACATAACAGCAAAAGACAGGGGGCAGGTTACCAGATTAAGAGCTGCCTATTTGCATTTAAATTTGTGCCATTAAAGGGCGAAGTGCTGGAGGAGGGCAGCTGTCGGATGTAGCGGCTGTAAGTGAAAATAGTCATTTAGAGATGAGATGCTCAGTTTAAAAAAAAATTACAAGTATGCGCCAATAAGTGAGAACCATGCTCAGAAATCAATATCCCACTTAATGTGTAACAAAGTTATTTCGGGGTGTGCGAATATATATATATATATATATATATATATATATATATATGTTGTCTTCCTATATCACGCACATGTAAATGTAATGCCTTCTCTGTTTGAATGCCTATACATGATAAATTCCTGCACTACAAACTCACCACTCTCCACACTGCACACACACACACACACTGCACACACACACACACACGCACGCACACACAGAGTGAGCCAATGCGTTTTGTCAGAAAAACCTTGAGCGTGTTTTCTGCGCACGGTCTCACCATGGCTCAACCCTGAGCCTGTTTTGTGAGGCGCACACTGGGGTTTAGATGCTGCGGGCCTAAATGACCTTTACGATTTTACGAAACGCACTTGCCGACACTCCCTCACATTCTGCTGAGAGTCATCAATTATGCAGGAAAACTGCTCGCGCTGAGGGGGAAGGTAGCAGCAACAATATGGCGACAACCGCAGTTTCTCCCCAATCTTTTCCACATCTGCAGTCCTGCAACGGCTCTCTGGGTTCATTGTAACGCTTACAAAGTGAGTACCTTTCATTTGTAACCGTTTGGGGAAAGCCTGGTGTATGCTGGTAGGTGAGGGCAGATTTTCGCTCCATCTGTAGGCTATCCTTGCGTAGCCTAAATGTCGCAGAGCTGCACACTGCCCCGCATCTTTTTTTGGAGCGCGACGGAACAGGGTGTCTGCGCTTGTTGGGCATCTACCGGCTGGACCAGAGCAGGGGGGGAAATATATTTAACAGCCAGTTGGTGTCGAACCCGGGGAATTTATCAGATTAACCATTTCATTGAGCGTCGGAGGTAGTGATTGGAAAATGGGGAGAGAAAATTTTAGGTTAGGCTTCAGGCAGGGCGCCGTCTGACTTCCCAGAAGCTCAAAAAACTTTCACTTTTTTTCTTTTCTTTATAATTTTTTTTTTTGGTTTTGTTTACATCCCTCCGGACTACAGAATGATGCACTCGAAATCCGACAAGGCTTCAAAAAAGGGTTGATGCTATGTAAGTAGCCTGATCTTTCCATCACCGACAGACAAGACATTTGCATTCCTCCGGGTGATTTTGGCGTGACATGAGCATGGCAGTTTTCTAATCGTCGTGTTTAACGTCGTGTTGTTGACTGTGTGTTGTTTTTAGCTTGGTACCCTCGGCTATTTTGTGCACAGATTGAGCCCTTATTGATTTGGCAGTCGACATGGCTTCACGGGTGTGGTGCAGATCCTTGAAGACGACGCGCAAAAGCGCACAGAATATCCCGCGATAAAAAAATAATAATACAAAAAACAGTTTCCCCGATTTACAGAGAGGACATAATTTTCTTATTTGTTATTTTTACATCGTCACCAAGACTTTGATCCACGGTTGCGCTCACCTCAGCGTGACAATTTTTTAACATGTAAACCTCCCACTGCAGCAACACAGCTTTGGCCAATTTGGTTGTAGCGGGCCACTTCACTGCGCAGTATAACCCACAGCTTCTCTGTGAAGCTGAGGACTGAAATATATTAGAAAAACAGCGGCCATCTGATCTTTAGTAAACAAGTTTCAGTTTTCTTCTGCCTGGAACCAAAACGATGCCAGAATCTGCTTTTCTCTGTGAAACTAATCGCATTGCGATCTCAGATGTTGCAGTGTGCAACCTGGAAGACTGAAAACAGTATGAATGTTGCCTAATAACTGAGGAGATTTGAAGGATAAACTGCAGGCCTGAAGGTGTCGGGAAAAAAAGAACAAACGGTTGTACCCCCCCCCCCCCCTCTTTTTTTTGTATGCGCTCACGTGCGCGCGCACGTGTATGAATATGAGCTCGTGCAGTGCTGAAGCGGACAGCGCCAGCAGAGGAGCAGAAGGCTCCGAGGTTCTGGTGTCCATTTTAAAACAGACGTCTCGCTTCACCTGCTTCATGTTTTCGGTGTTTTTTCCACCTTGTGTCGGGACAGATAGAAAGGAGTCTTTCCTGTGTGATATCAGCTTCGCGCGTCGAGCATTTTAATTAGGCGGTGTTATGTAAGAGGGAGGGAAGTGACGGGCCCGGTGACTCAAATATGGCTGACTGTCCTGTTCGGGCTGAGGCCACCTTGCTCTTCTTGAAATTAAAGGTTTTTGTGCTGCAGCAGTAGATGGAACACGAGGAGAAGAGAGGGCCGGTTGATGTTTTAGAAACCCTTCAAATCAAATGATTTCATTAATTTTTCAGATCTGGCTGAACTGAACTCTAATTTGAGCTCCTTCCTCTTCAGCACTGCTTCATCTCCCTGCAACTTGAACATTTGTCATGTTACCCTCTTTAGATGTGTTTTGGAGAAAGCCTTCACTGAGCCATGCAGTCATTACTGTAAGGGTTTTTTGTCTCAGTATGTCTATATGCCTTTTAGTTTTAAAACAAAACAAAATCACAAGCAGTAAGATTTTTAAACTTGTGGTTTGAATTTTGAATTTGAAGTTTAATGCAGATGGAACTTGATAATCGCCGCTAATTATAAACCAGAGATTTTGATTTGTAGATTATTTGTTTGATAATCTATGCAAAATCTGATGGAGCATGGCAACACAAATATATTTAACCAGTAAAAAATATAGTCCAAGGAACATAAAAGGGCAAAGTAATATGTCTTGAACATTAGAAAATTAACTATTATATTTATCATCTTAATAATATACCACTAGTTTAAAATTCTGTGTGGAAACCTAACTCATCAAAGTTGAGAAATGCCCAAAATTGCAGATTTTAATATAAATATATACCAAATACATCATGAAACATCTGTGTATTAGCTGATATTCCATCGGATGAGACAATCCATAATCTGCTACTTTTTAGGATGCTTATCTTAAATATTCTGTTTATGTCCACCATACACTGACCAGGATTGTTGCTGCTTCAGAGGATCATGTATCAAAAGTCTATTAATGGTAAAGGGAAGGGAAGCTAATTGTTAAAATGAACATTGCAAGTTAGTATTGAGTCAAGAATGCAAGTTTCAGGCCACTATTTCTGTAGTACTCAATTTCATGTTGTAATTTTCTTCAACTCCTGCCTCCTGCAGAGCTGCTACTGTGGATGGTACAAACCTAAAGACCAAGTAGCTGCAGGATGAAAACATGGCTGCACCCCTTCTTGCACCGCCAGGACCTGACAGCTTCAAGAAGTTTACTCCAGAATCTTTGGCGGTCCTTGAGCAGCGCATCCAAGAGGAGAAGAACAAAAAGCCACCCAAGCAGGACAGCAGCTACCGCGACGACGATGACGAGAACAAGCCCAAACCCAACAGCGACCTGGAGGCTGGGAAGAGCCTGCCCTACATCTATGGGGACACCCCTCCAGGAATGGTGGCGGTACCACTGGAGGATCTGGACCCATACTACCTGAATTCACAAAAAGTGAGTTTACAAAGACAATATATTTGTGTTTAATTTTAGTCAAAGTGAGCACTGACTATACTCTAAAACTTGTTGCCCAGCCTTATTGCTGCAAATATTGATGCACTGCACCATTTCCCTTGTTCTCAGGCTTCCAAAATTCACAAAATATCACTATATATTGTTTCCAGAACCCTATGTGTTGCATTTAGCAAGAGAAAACGTGACACCATCAAATCACTGTTACCTTTCCATTCTTGTGCATAGCCTGATTTGTGTTTGACATCTTTTCTAAACAGTTTTCTTTGTTTTGTTTTTTTTCTAACAATGTTTTTGAGATTTGGAGAATTGATTATGATCAGTTGAATTCATTTAAATAAAATCCAAAACTTGTGTGGCATCTGGAAAAAATAGTTGTAACAAGTGGTTGTAGACATTTTTAACCTGACACACTGCAGCTGTGTGTTTTTTTTTAAATCTCTCTAATGTTGTGGTACATCAGATAAACTCAAACATACGTAATCACTTTGGACAGCAGCCAGTAAAGAAGAAGCTTTAATATGTTGAGGTGAGTCATAAGTTATGACCGGAAATTACGCAGACAAAGCGGAGTCACCCAGTGGCTTTTGACAGTTGACTTCCAGGGCTGGGTATGTTTACAGTTATTTTAATTTTATAATTAGGCTGCAGGAGGTAATTATGTTTTCCTCCTCGAAGACCTTTTGGGAATGTTGGAGTCGAGCTCTCAAGCTGTTGAATGGGCCGTTGCTGTAGCTCCAATGCGCTCACAGGGCTTTGGGGAAAAGGTCAGAAACAGTTACTGTTGAAAGACTGTTGTTCCACATGACAGACTTTCCTAATTGTTGAAAAATTAATCTGAGGCAGGAGAGTGAAGCAGCAGCAGCAGGCTGCGAGGACTCAGGCTGTCTTAGAGGAGACACGTGTCTCTCTTGGGTTTCTGTCATGTCTGACGTCTGGTTGTCCTCAGTGTGAGGACAGCCAGGTGACCTTGACAGTCTTTTAATGTTACTTCTATGTGTACCTGTTGGCCTAAACTGTTGCAGGCTACATTTGTTGTAGTCTCTGACCTTAAATAATAGAAGACATGACTTATAGATCTAGAAAATTGCAGGTTCAGGAAAGTAAAAAACAAAACAATGCGCTAGTTTTGTAGTTTCGGAAAGCTGCAGAGCTATAGATGCTTCTGTATTCTCAAAGAGTTCTACATTTTTACTTGTAGAAGTGTGAGAATAATTTATCATAAAATGGCTGTTCTTTCCTTAAGCATCAATGGAGATGCAAGGTGTACTGTGCTGAGTTTAATATTGGTGTGCTTATAACAGGACTGAGCGGTGAAGGCTAAAACCTTCTGCCATGGTAACGTTGTTTGTTGTCTATTTATAACAAAAAAAAAATTATATAACAAAACTGGCATTTTTTTTAAAATTTAAGATGGTCTCCTCAGATCTTATATTCATTTAAAAACTGCTGCACATTTTGACAACAGCGTTGTGTAACTCAGTCCACACAGCGTGTCTTAAAATATAGCAGAACCTACCTGACAAAACAAGAGGGTAATGCCGTGTTTAGTCACCTTCATTACCTGAGCAGATTTGTTTAGATATTGTACGGATGTGTACGTTTAGATGCACAGCATCAGTCCCTGCGTTCCTCTCTGTCTGTCTCCGCGTTATACCTCCCTGTCTTTACACAGTGCACACTGACTGTTATGTAACGCACCAGTCCAGCGCACAAGGAGGAGACACGATTCAGATGACACGTGGCAAACATGTCCAGGGATACATGGGACTGTTGCTCATTCACTCACTTACACACAGCTCACCTGCCTTTTTCCAGACATGCTCCATGTTAGTGACACACATGCATGTGAGTCATGCAACCTTACTTGTGCTATTGCTTCTCATCTTTGCTTCCTTGTCTTCTGGCAAATCTAATTATGGCCCCTAATCTAGTCTCATTCTGATGCCAAAGGGAGCTGATGCTGCAGTGACATCAGATCAGGTGGTGACCTTGATGCTCTGTATGTCATTGTCATTGAGAGGTGGCAGGCTGCTTCTGGATAGCTCCCTTGCAGGAGGGACTGGGAAAGATGTGGGGGGACGACTGTAAAGGAAGGCCCTTCCTCATCCTCACCTTCTGGACAAATCTAAATTTATGGCTTTTTTAGATTGTGTCATAGCTGAGACAGAGGGCTGGGAGGCTGGCAAGGTGATGACGCAGCAACAACCCTCCCTGCCTGGTTGGTGGCCAGAGCGGGGCTGTGACATGCTGAGCTGAGTTAGGTCGGGTCACGCTTGGCGTCACTGTACAAGGCCTGTGAAACATTTCAAGGAGAGGACATAGAAGGAAGGGACAGAGGGAGAGATGAAGTGAGGACAGAAATGAAAGGGACAACATGTGCAAGGATGCATGAGCACATTTGCTGTCCTTCTTGCTGCAGCCAAGATAACTGAAACGTGTTTTGCTGAGGAAAAAGATGAGCTAAAAATACTTTAGAGGTTCTCTAAAAAAGAGAAAAGGCAGCATTTGTCTTCTTCAGACTGGTTAAGGTTACATATTCATGGTAATAATACCTCACAGTCCATAATGATATAATTTACAGTCATGTTAATAATAGGGCCAGGAACATTTCAGCATGCCTTAAGAGCAAAAAATTCTATTTTTTTGCAGGGCAAAAGCACTACAGAGAGTGCATGAACGTCTCATAGAAAGGCCTTATGGTATTGCTATAATAATGCCTGTGTGAATGTGGGGCTTTCAGGCTAAAGGTGCCATAAACGCAGTCCATTTATTGTTTACCATAAGGGTCGAAAGAAGGGTTTCCCGCTGAATGTTGAGGCCCTCACGGATGCGGATGCTGCAGCCTTGCCTGCTGACTTGAGCTTCTGTGCCGAAGCTGCCGTCTCTTTCTGTCTCCCACCCATCCCCCCCTCCGCTTCTCCATCTTCTGCCCAGCTTCCTCATTCTGGCTCCTCATGCCCTGCTTCTCCTCAGCCTGCTGCTGCCACAGTTGCTGCCTGCCTGCCTGCTTCACTCGCTCTCCATCTCCTTTCTGCCTCTCTCCCTTACTGCTCTCCTCTTTTCTCAGCTCTAAATTATGAAATTTTCAGTAGCTTTGCAGCACTTTAGTCATGTGTTACAAAAAAAAAAAAAGACTTGCATGCTTAGCAGTGTATATGTGTGTCAGGGTTACAATACTGGTTACTCATTGTGCTGTGTGTATGCTGGTTTGTGTGCAGATGTGACTTAATGTGTATGTTTATGTATTTGTATGTGCACATCAGTCATGGATCTGCACACGGCATATGTGCATGATGGTTGTGTGTAACAGAAATGTCATGATGGGACATTTCCAAGTGTGTCATTGTCTTAACTGGAAGATTTACAGTGTCGATGACAGTATTAACACTGAGGGAGATGTTGGACTGACCTATAATAGTAACAAGAGAAGAAGGTTGTCCAGTGATTTGAAACTGTGCTGGCTTGATTTAACTTGTCTCTTGATTTCAGTAAAATTGATATCAGGGGTAAGCTGTCTTATTTGTGGGTGGAAGCTCTTTGCTCTTTTGAGATGTTTATGTTACAGTAAGAGCACACGCGTGCACCTCATTTCTGTCCGAAATGCATAAATTACATGCAGTCACGTGACACCGCCGCCATGAGGGCGTCTTTCTGTGCACCTCTCCACCCAGCCGCCCTGCTTCTCCTCATCCCTTCTCCTCTCCCTCCCTCCTGGCTCCACTGTCGGTGTCTCTGCAGGGGCTTAATGTAGTGAGGGATGCCTTGTAAAAAGCGAAAGGGCCCATATCACTTGTGCAAATGCACAGTTCCATTAATGTTTCATGCAAATCGGCATGCTTTATTTAAACAATTATGAGGTTATCCACAGAAAGTGGCTCGTGAGCTCCTCTTGGTTTTTCCTGCTTCCTTCCCTTAAAACTGCCATAATGGGCAGTGCAGCACTGTGAGATTGGGACACCGTGCAAACATCTGGCCAGCAATTCTCACTTTATTTGCATTTGTTTAAAAGCAGCATTTTACTTTAATGAGTAAATGCACATCTTTTATTTACGATTCTCTTTCTGTCTGTGTATGACTTGCAGAAAATGTGTCAAATAGGATGACATATACATTATTGTACCACATTCAGTCATTTTTAGTAAATATTGTTATATTCCATGCTATTGCTCTTTGTCTGTTTATATTCTTTCTAATTGTTAATGGTTTTTCTCTCTCTCTCTCTGTTTCTTCTCTCCACAGACATTTATAGTGCTAAATAAAGGGAAGACAATCTTCCGTTTTAGTGCCACACCTGCCTTGTACTTCATAAGTCCTTTTAATCTGGTTAGGCGAATAGCTATTAAAATTTTGATACATTCATATCCTTTGAAATGGTGTCTAAACTGCTGGGACTAAAAGGTTTCCTGTTTACGTGTATTATTCATGACATGTTCTGTCTTTCTGCTCGTACTGCTATTGATGTTTCCTGTGAGTGGAGTTACAGGAGAGAATCGGTATGTTACAGTCGAGAAAGAGCATACAGGACGCCACGCAGTAGCCATTTTAACACTGAAGGGAAAGGCTAGCACAAATGATGAGTCATCCTTAACAGTAAGCCAGGCCAGACCTCCTCAGTAAGCACATTATCAGTGCATTATCTAATAATCCAAAATGTTGTACCCCTTTTTATTTAAAAACTGTCAAAGACTTAAAAGGAAGTTTTTTTGTTTTTTTTAGAAGGCGACCTCAGAGCTGTATATTAACACTGCTCTCTGAGAGTTAACCACAGATATTATAGTTTTATACTTTCTAATTAGTTTTTATTTTGTTTGGATCTTTAATTTTTAACTCAGTTTGGTTGCAGTAAGTTAGTTTTCTTTAGTTTTGGTTTATTATTTGTAAATGTTTTAGTCTTTTTAAGTAATATTGTATTGGAGGGTGTATGCTAGAGGCAAGATTTAGCAAACTCAGTGCAAGTGTTAATATAAAGTTGCAGTTGACTCACAGCCAGAGTCTTATTAAACATGTCCATCAAAGCTTTATCAAGCAAGGTGCGATACCAAATGAACAATTACTAAAACTAAGGAGATTCGTTGTACATTTTTCCACTTTAGAGATGAATGGATTATTTTCATAGAAAAAAAAACAGATGAGCTTCTGGGGTTATGCTAGAATAATTACACTGAAAATCCAAATTCTAAGTAAAATAAAACAAATTCAGTAACATGGTTTCAAATATCATACGTTTATGTGAGTGGCATTTTTGCTTTGTTTATAGTGTAGGCCTTTTTGACTGCTACCCGTTGCTGCACAAATACTGGTCAACATTTACCTGATTTCCTGCCATGACGCTGCAAAGCAAAGCTATTACCGACTTCTGTTGGCCTTTAAAGCAAAGTCTGAAGTCTCTCTTGTTTTCTTTGAGTGTCAGCCTCTCTGCACTGAAAGCTTTGTACCTTTAAAATCTACTGTTGTTTAGCAGTTCCCCTAAATATATACTGTTGAAATATAGCATGGCCTTTGTGTTAGTGAGCACCTTTAACCACGTTCAGCTAAGTGCTTTGAGTTCATTTCATGACATTAACCCTTTGAATGTTACTGGCTGTTTATGCTGACTGGTCTGTAGACCATACATTGCCTATTGTAGGTACTGTCATTTTTTATTATGTTTTACAGTTTCATTGAGTTTTGATGATGTTTGTGATTGCCTCTACAATCCCTGTTTTCCTTAACATGCTCCTCACTCTTTTCAGCATGATCATTATGTGTACTATTTTGACCAACTGTATATTCATGACCTTTAGTGATCCCCCTGAGTGGTCAAAACAAGTAGAGTAAGTACAATTTTTTATGTTTTCACATAGTTTTATATAAATGTGTGGTAACAGTTTGTGCATCTATAATGGCATTACATTTGCAACTAGCACATAACATATTCTTGTTGATATTTGGAAAAACCTGCTTAATAAAACTCATTTATGGTTGTTTTGCAGGAATTTCCAAAAATAATTAAAAACCCTTCAAACCCTCTGAATGAAAAAAACATGTTTACTGCACACTTACCATGGCATATTTTTTCCATGCAAAATCAAGATCTTAGAAGATAGCACTGATGGGGCTATACTCCACAGGAATCAAAGTGTTCATTTTGCCTCTGCACACCATTGCGGTGGATTTTAAGTGGAGCAGTCCATATATGATTGAAGTGCAGAGTTTAAGCTTTATTTTAAATTTAATGACAAAGGAAGTAGCTAAAATATCTGGAATTGGTTCCAAGAATTAAACTAACCTTTGGTGGCTGTTTAATAAATACAAAGTCAAAACAGATGTCTGTGGAAGTGAAGGAAGCAACCATTAGGCTGAATAACCCAGATAAACCTTTGATAGTGTGGCCAAATGAAAAATCTGGTACATCCTTAAAGAGGATGAATACATAGGCCAGCTCAGATGTTACCCCTAACCCTAGCCCCTTCATCCTTCGGTTATTTAGTGAATGAGCTTACAAAAAAATGCTTGTTAGCGTTACAATAATAATTGTATTTATCTATCTCAAAACTCTGGCTCTGTATCATTCAAAGAACAATTTTATCTGGAAATTTGTGTGGCTCAAATGTAACAATGCAACAGTGTTTTGTAGTTTCTGTGGATAACATTTGCTTATTTAAAGATACAATAAGAGTTGTATCTGATTTTGTATGATTCTAATTGCATCCAATGTTGCCATTTCCTGTGTGTTTTAACAGTTAATGAGGGTGCAGACATTTAGAAAGGAATGGGCTTTGATCCAGTGCAGTGAACTGATTCTGTCAACACTTTTGTCTTTCAGGTACACATTCACAGGAATTTATACGTTTGAGTCTCTTGTAAAGATCACTGCGCGAGGCTTCTGTATAGATGGGTTTACATTCCTAAGAGATCCATGGAACTGGCTGGATTTCATGGTCATTTCGATGGCGTAAGTATTTTAATTGTGATTCTACTGTGAATCAATAAGACAGAAGTACACATATACGACTATTTTGTCGCAGCGTTTGAGTCAAGAAACTGATGTTTTAGTTATCTTTTTGTCCTGTTTCCTATCTGATAACCCGTCTTTTGTGCTTCCTCATTTGAGCCGAGACTTCTCTGGTCTTTCTCTTTGGGAATCGAAGATGCCCATCTGACAATGCGTGGCCTCCATGACAACACCCACACCTCAGCCCCATTCAATCTGATTCATCCCCCTTTTCCCATCCAATTCTTCTCATCTACGTTTTCTCTCTCAGTCATCAGGAGCCTGCAAAAAACCAATTTAATGCCCAGTATCTTCCCAGTGACTATCAGTCACCTAGCTTTATCTGTTTCCACATGAGCAGATACACCCCCCCCCTCCCAAAATTATACAGAGCATTCATTGTTTGCAGCGCTCTCACAAACCCCATCTGTGCCTGAATTTTTCTTTTCACCTTATATCTGTGTGTAAATAACAAGCTGTTGTAACTGTGGTTTGATCCTGCAGGTATATAACAGAGTTTGTAAACCTAGGCAATGTCTCAGCTCTGCGCACGTTCAGGGTGTTGAGGGC
>VUQJ01045008.1:19324-43552 GCA_015108635.1 Andinoacara biseriatus | reverse complement strand
TATAGTGGAAATCAGCCAAGATAGCTTGTGAAACATCTTCTTATATCTTCTTGGATTCAGTTGTGTAAAACCACAAAGAGCAGTAACCCTCAGAGCAGCAGCAGCACAAATTAACTGATTGATTACAGCCTGAACTCAAAGAAAATCTACTGGAGCTCACAATAGAAATTAGTGTGAGTCGTGAGTCTTAGGGTTCCCCCTCCTCCCCTCATCCCACCGTAACCCCGGAGAGTACTCCTTTTTCTGTTTATAAAAGAAGTTTGAATTCCCATGTAGATAATATTATTTCATTATTATTGTAATATATCAAGAGGTTCAGTTAGCTTTGCACAAAAATAGCTGGTAGAAATGTCTTTCAAAGAGCTGCTTTTTAATTCTTACATTTCAGAGTCTGTACTTTTTCCACTTTTACCTCATTAATGAGCTCAAATCAGTACTTCAGCTTCCACTGGAGTATTTTTAGCTCAAGTATCTGTACTTCTACTTAAGTACAGAGTGCCTGTACTTTTGCCACCATCTAAAGGGATGCTCAAACCAATGTACTGTTTCATTTCTGATGAGTCATTTTAAGAGCTGAGCAGTGAGGTTGACACTGATTCTGGGGTTGAAGTCATATATAAGATGTCATAAGTCTGCTTTTTTCTTCCTCCCCCTACTTCTGTTGTACTGCCTCCTAACAGACCCTCAGGGCGGCAGGGAAGACCTACATGATTTTCTTTGTCTTGGTAATCTTTGTGGGTTCATTCTACTTGGTGAATCTGATCTTGGCTGTGGTAGCCATGGCCTATGAGGAGCAGAACCAGGCCACCATGGAAGAGGCCCAGCAGAAAGAAGAAGAATTCAAGGCCATGTTGGAGCAGCTCAAGAAGCAGCAGGAAGACGCTCAGGTGAGTCCTCTGCAAGATGGAGGCCAAATTTATTCTGGGATTGTGTCAAAATGTTGTCCTGTCTTTATTCGTGTGCTCGTTTCTTGGTAGACTGCTGCAATGGCAACCTCTGCAGGCACAGTATCAGAGGATGCGGTAGAGGACGACGGAGGAGGGCGTCTGTCCTGCAGTTCGTCTGAGATGTCAAAACTCAGCTCCAAGAGCGCTAAAGAGCGCCGCAATCGTAAGAAGAAGTGGCGGCAGAAGGAGCAGGAGAAGGAGAAAGGTGACAGTGAGAAGTTTGTCAAGTCAGAGTCGGATGATGGCAGCAAAAGAAGCCGCTTCCGATTCCCTGATAACCGCCTGGGTCGCAAGTCTTCCATCATGAACCAGGTAAGGACGGCAATCCCCTTTCATAGCAGTAGTCACATGCTGACATTTTAAAGGAAAGGATCATTTAAGTTAAATTATAACAAGATACATTCCTAAATATGATAAACAGAATTGGTAGCTCAAGAATGAAAACATCAAATTTCGTAAACTCTGCACTGTTATTTGGATATTTTGACTTTCAAGCATGTTGGATTTGGTGGCAAAAATCTTGCAAGAAAAAAAAATTTGAACTCACCAACATGAAAGAAAATATACATGGTTAGAGACAAGTCTAAAGTGAAGCTGTATGAGGCTCGGTGATAATTATTTGTGCCAGAAAGAGACCAAATAAAACTCAAACACCACACAGAATTAGAATAGATATCTTTCATCTCTATGAATAGAATATAGATGTCATTAAGTCACATGGCTGCAGGAATGACATTCTTTTCTGCTTTTAGCACAGTCATATGAGGAATATTTCAAATCCACTATGTAAAATATAGTGTTGTACTTACAGAGGAGTGGCCAGAAATAAAGTAGCACATGTCCAGGGACCTCAGCAGCAGTTAGGAATAAATATAGAAGGTGTACAAAGGCATGAAAGTTGAAAATGGCAAAAAAGAAAATGTGCCTGAAAATATGTGCGCTGTATACCTCATATCCTACCTCTACATGTGCAAACTCTACCATAAATGGTCGCTGCAAAATGAATGGTGATGCCTTGAAATGAGCATGCTAATCAGTGGGTCTTCAAGTCACATAGTCCTCTGGGATTACCAGTGCATTCATCACGCAGCCCAATGCTAAAGAGTCACAGCAGCATTTATTTGTTTTACATCAATCATTCCAGCAGATTTAAAGCTTTCCCGATTGTGATAATTAGTGATGTCACCTGCCCGAGGATGCCATTTGAAGGCAGAATATTGAACACAATTCTTTTGTTTGATCTTTGCTAGCCTGAACGTAGCCTGCAGTATGATTAGGACTCGTGCATGCGTGTATGCAGAGATTTTATTTACAGACTGCAAATTTTGATAGTTAATATGCAGAGACAGCAGATATGTGCCAGATAAGGCAACTGGAGAAGGTGAAGTGCCACTTTGTGGTTTCCAGTGTGCTTTGTGACAGCAAAAATTGATTTCACTTGCAAAAACTAAATGAGAATAAACTTGTTGATACATGCACAGTTTGAAATTTAATTAAAAAAAACAACTACTGACTAGTGCTGGTGTTCTTTAAGTCTATATCACCTATCTTAGAACTCTACAAGCAACATTAAAAAAATCTGGTAGTCTGATTAAAGAGAGGTAAAATTATCAGTCAAAGGAAGCCAGATATTCTTTAACCCTGCCGCCTGCCACATCTTGCCATTCAATAACTATACACAACTGTCAGTAACATACAATTTGGCTCAGTCTTCTGCACTCAAGGGGTGGGAGTTCAGTTTTAATGAGATGCTCATTGACATTTATGGCTCAAATAACACAGTTGGTTTGAACATTTACATGAAGTTAATACACATGTTACATCGAAACAGTATATTATGAAGTACATTGTGAGTGGAGGCACGTTACAGATGAGATGATTGCTCACAGTGAATTTTTACAGCCTGGCTCAAATTCACCACCTCACCGTCTGCGTGTCGGTTTCTCCTTTCTCCAAAACGTGCACACGTGTAGGTCGATGTTTCTGCAGAGGTGTGCGCATTTTCCTGGCAAGTTTTTCTGGATGTCAACTTTTGTGGTGAAAGTGGTGTACGCATCTTTCTGGCCCAGTTTTGTGTATACACAATGTTGATAAATAAGGTTTAAAGTTATGAATTATTCAAAGTCATTACATGTATCTTCAAGAGGGAGCGGTCCTGCTGATGTGTTTAAGCCTTTCTCGAGCTCTATTGGCTTTTTTATCACCCTCCCGCTTGATATAAAGTGGGAGTTTATTGTTGTCATACCATCCATCTGTCTGTCTGTCTGTGAGGTTCAACATTTCCTGTCTATAGACTCCAAAACCACAAGGAGTTGAGCCATAAAATTTGGCATATGTGTTTGCTACTTTTCAATCTATGATATTCATAGTTCTGGATGTTTAGTACCCTTTGTACACTTTGGCTGTATTTATCGGAAGTGGAGAGTAAACAATATGGAGGCTTTCAGGCTGCTAATGCTATGATAAAATATGTTAATTATATGCAGTCTCTTTCTTATGCCTGATTGGCTTAGCCTAATCATGTGATCATATTGTGCTGTGTAATTGGCTATACCTAATTGACCATTATTGACTAAAATGGAAAAAGTGGGGATTCCCCATATCTATCAACCGACCTAGGTCACTGAACAGCTGGCAGTGGCTAGATAGTGAGAAACTGGGGAATCCCAAATTTCTAGGCAAAGAACCAGTCTATTTATAGTAACATCAGTTCTAGGCTGCAGGCTTCTTGATTAGCCTGTTGTGCTAACATCTGATTGGCTGAGCAGTGTCTATCATGTTGGTCAGGGATGACTCATGGCCATAAATAGGACAGATTATGACAGACTATATTGAGCAATAATAAAGTCATACCTACTGCTCAGCAATGTTGCTCGAATGTAAACAACATGGTTGCATTATGTTTTGTACATGGTTATGTAATGATTATAGTGATGTTATACATAATATGTTGATGTCAGTAGATTATGGAGTATGGGTGCATTATGTAGTAATATTCTTGTGCACACATGGATAGAATATGATGTGAATACCTTGAAGTATGCATTATATATGGCTTATTGTTATTGATTAATAATATAATTAATTTATAATATATATTCTATAATAAGAATTTTTTAATGTAAATTGAAAGACAGTATGTAGTATACACCCTTGCTCAAGAGTGCAGTGTGTACGTTCTCTAATTTGTTTACCATGGAAATGTTTTGTGTCTCTACTAGGATGTGGTTACCAAAACGTATTTGTAGAAATATTAAAGATAATCACAGAATATCAATCTCTTACAGCATGCTTTAAATTGTTTGGATTTAATGAGTATTGTTAATATTAAAAACATATTTTTGCTGGAATCTGTATTTTGTCTTTACTAACCCAGGGGTGACTAAAAATGTTTGGATAAAGGTTCAGCGCAGGGCCTCCAAATTAGGGCAAAATAGTTTTGTAGAAGATAATAAGATGTCTGCTGAAGGGTTTTCTGTTATGAAATGTGGCTGTAATGTTATCCTAACTTCTGCATTTATTTTATATTTTTATCAATGGAGGGAAGATTTCCCCATTTGTGTTGGTCATGTTTTTGTTTTGCTTTATAGAGAAGTATTCACGTGACAAGCTAATGAGTTCTACAGGCCTTATGTAATGCTTTTCAATGCAACTGTGAAATCCATTATGTGACATGCAGTGGCTCCTTTGTGCTTTTCACTCATCTTCTACACAACCAGAGGGCTATTGTCAAAACATCTGATTTCCCCTGAGCTAGCATACTTTGTGTAGAGCTAAAATAAAAGTCAAATCAATGCTAGCTGCAGTCCAGATTGGTGTTGTCGTGACGTGTTCAGTTCTCCGCTGTCTCAGAAGCCAGTAATTTCTGTCGTGTTTGTGTGTGACCTTGACACTGAAAGATATCACTAACCTAATTATGTAGTTCTTGTTTATTTCGTTAAAATTGTTCCGGGAGAATATCGGTCCTCAGGGGAAGGAGCCCTGGCTGCATTAAATTTCCCACAGATGTTGCCTTTCATCATGACCTCTTGAGCTGATGGCAAGCAGCGTAAAAATTGTAGCACAATAGGTTGTAATTCAGAAGCACCCAGGGCTACGTCATACAGATATCTCCTCTTCTCATCCTTTTTTCTACTCCCTCCCCTCCAGTCTCTTCTGAGTATACCCGGCTCGCCCTTCCTCTCACGCCATAACAGTAAGAGCAGCATCTTCAGTTTCAAGGGCCGCAGCAAGGACGTGGGGTCGGAGAACGAATTCGCCGATGATGAGCACAGCACCGTTGAAGAGTGCGAGGAGCGTCGAGGCTCCCTTTTCAGCCCATACAGGCGGAGCAGCTACACCGGCTTCCACGGCAAGAGGAACAGCACGGTGGATTGCAACGGCGTGGTGTCGCTCATCGGCCCCGGGCCCGGTGGACGCCTTCTGCCTGAGGTGAAAATAGATAAGGCAGAGTCTGACGAAAGTGTAAGGAAGTCAATGAGTAGACCTATCTAGGCATGGCCCCCCTCTCGTTCGTTACGTTTCTTTCTGGCTCTCTTTCCTCTACTGTCATCTTTGCAAGTCCGTATGTATCTCTTGGCTAAGTGCTCGCGCCTCCCCTCCCCCAGCCCCTGCAGTGTATGCTGCCCTCCAAAAGTAGGCAAAGGATGGGAAAATAAATATGATTATTGAAAATATGCTTAAACCAACCCTTCATCTCATAAGTTAGCTTTATATTTGGTCTATCAGTGACTTCCAGGCAATTTTATTGTTTGAAATGAATGATGGCTGTTAATGTTTTGAACATGTCAATATCAAACCAATTCATAAAGTGCATACAGTGCATACTATTAAAGGCACCAATTGAACAAACATGATTTTTTTTTTATCATTCAGCTGCTCACTGACCTGTTAGCATACAGATCAAAGCTTGGTTAGAACACCAGAAAGAATTAACACACAGTTTTATGTTTCAAGTTTCTGTTCACGCACTAGCAATAATAGATCACAGTTTTTGTTAACAAACAGCATATAATGATTGGTTAACATGCTCCAGTGTGTTGCTGTGTTCCTCTAGGCATCCAGGTCCTCTGCTAGCCAGTGTGGGTAGATCTGCAATAGAAGGCGGCGGAAACAGAGGGGACCGGCACTATAGAGCCACAGACAATTTTATCTGCTTCCCCAATTCCCTGATTCTATCCCAGAGCATACAAAAAGCGACACACACCATCCTATTAGGCTTTCATAAAATACTTTAAGAAATAAAGGAGGGCTGCTGTCCTTGTCTGTCTATACCTTTCTATGTTTTCCAATCTCTCCCTGGTCAGCATTAGTAAATTAGTTGTCTCTCGCTCTAGTTAGCATGGTAGATTTAAACCCTAAATTAGAACAAGCATGATGTAGACATAAGTCGAACATTGGTGTCTGTAATTTCCTCTCCTTCTCTTTGACTTGGAGCATGCTCATGCATGACAACTGGATGAATTTGAACTACCTGCCTTCATATGACCTATTTACAATGCTCTTGACTTGATGGTTGCAATATAAGTTGTATGGTTTCAAAGTAGGAAGATACACTAGCATCAATTTGCAAGTAATTTTAAAATAGCCAGATTTTGGAGACATTTTGTAAAATAACCTAATGATTATATTGCAATGGCAGCAAAGCCTCCATTATTGCATGACAGGACTGAGAATGCATTCATGCAGAAGCAGTTCTCCTTCCACAGTATCTCACAATCCATTTATTATCTAATTGGGATGAGCTAATTACATTCAAACACAATTAGGCCAAGTAGCCCTAGACCACTGCTCCCACTTTGGCTGAAACCTGCATGCATTTACAGCATACACACATCTTCCTTGAAACCAGCAGAGACATAGAAGAGAATGAAACATGCCCTGCCCCCACCCCCAAAAATCTGACCCTCAATTACTTTTTCCTGCCGTTGCTGTTGTGCACTTCCCTCCGCCGGCCACCGGTGGTGATGTGGGATGGTGTTCATGTCCTCTCCATGGGTGCTTGATTCTTCCTCTCCTCCTGACAGCCGACTACTGAGGTTGAGGTGAAGAAGAAGCTGTCGGGCTCCCTGATGGTGTCTGTGGACCAGCTCAATACCTCCTTTGGGCGGAAAGAGCGGGCCAACAGTGTCATGAGCGTCATTACCAACACACTAGTGGAGGGTACTGCCACTTTAACCCAGCTATTTAACCTGCTCTCTCATTATTCTTTAACTAGGGCTGCTCTTCATTGTTTGATTAGTTTGACATGAATTTCCTGCTTATCTGCTTTGCATATTCAAAAGTACCAGATACATACATTGCATAAAATTTTTTCTATCCTATAAAACCATTGCATGCAGTATGCTGAGCACGCAAGTATGTTTGGTTTTGATGTGTGATCCGCGCTATGTCTTCAGAACTGGAGGAATCTCAGCGCAAGTGTCCCCCATGCTGGTATAAGTTTTCTAACACATTCCTGATCTGGGAGTGCTCCCCCATGTGGATTAAGATCAAGGAGATTGTGAACCTAATAGTCATGGATCCCTTTGTGGACTTGGCCATCACCATCTGTATCGTCCTAAACACCCTCTTCATGGCCATGGAGCACTACCCCATGACTCCTGACTTTGAGGATATGCTGAGTGTAGGAAATCTGGTGAGTGGGGATTTTTATGTTTTTTTTTTATCTTTATCTGGTGCTCTTGTAAATGATCTTCTCTGCTTCTTCGCAGTAGCTCATAGAGAAGTGTTATTTATGGGACTGTAATTGGCAGTTCTCAGATGAAAGGGGGAAAAAAATAACCTTCCCAAACCCCCTGCTGCTTCCTAGTATTAGTGGATTTTTCTTCACATACATGCACACACATTCCCCATCTTCTCCTCCTGTCTCTCTTTCTGTATGCTGGTTCAGTGGACACACCTGCTTCTCCGCCGGTTGGAGGCCGGCATTAATATTTCATGAAGCCTGATCAATGAGCTGTTCTAGAATGGCGCTTAAATAATTTCTGAGACCCAATCTGGTTATTTTCATTAAAAGCATTTTTTTTAAAGAAACTGAGTAAATCAGAGTACTGGAACTATAGTTTTGGGTTTCCCTTTCATATTTATTATAACATATATTGTCACAACTGTTTGCAAATGGCACACGCTTTGTGTGTATGTGTTTGTGAAGTATTAACTTTCAATTGAAAAAGCAATGACATTTGTTTTTTGCCAACTCTGGTCTAGAATAATTGACTAGAAAAGATCAATGGGTGGTACAGGTGGAAGTTTCTAGGTCACCTTGATGCAATATGAGTCACCATCATGCACACCAGTGCACACACATCCTGACAAACTCACAAGTGTGTACCATTAGATCTGTACATTTTTTTTGGACAATGATATATTTTATTTTGCCTCTGTACACCACCAGAGTGGATTAAATTTAAACAGTCAATAGCTGATTGAAGTGCAGATTTTAAGCAATAATTCAAGGGGTTTGACAAAAGTATTACAATAACTGTTTGGAAATTACAGCCATTTTTATACACAGTCCTCCATTTTCAGAAGCTCAAAATTGGACAGCTGATTGACAAATGGTTTCATTGCCTGTTCCCTTGTTATTTCATGACAAATTCAGCAGATAAAAGATCTGCAGTTGATTCCAAATGTTGAACTTGCATTTCATAACCATTTACTGTAGTCTGAAGAGATGTTGCTGTAAGTGAATGAAGCCGTCATTAGGCTGAAAAAACTAAATTAACAATCTGGTACCTTCTTAAAAAGAATGAATGCACTGACCAGCTCAGCAGCACCAAAAGATCTGAAAGACCACAGAATTACACTCAGGAACAGGAAGGTCAGATTAGAGTTGGCCAGAAAACGTCTAAAAGAGCCTGCACAGTTCTGATAAGCTTTTTAACAGGTGAAACCAAGATTAACTTGTACCAGAATGATGAGAACAGAAAAGTGTGGAGAAGGAGAGAAACAGCTCATGATCTGAAGTGTATCACATGATCTGACATGGCTGTCTTATAGTAGGGGCATGTATGGTTGTCAGTGGAATAGGGTCACTAGTGTTTATTGATGATGTGACTGCTGATAAAAGCAGCAGGATGAATCGTGAAGTGTACAGGGCTTTACTCTCTGCTCAGATTCAGCCAAAGGCTTTAAAACGGATAAAACAGCGCTTCACAGTGCAAATCGTTAATGACCCAAAGTGTACTCCAAAAGCAACCCAAGAGTTCCTCAAGGCAAAGAAATTGGATGTTCTTCAATGGTCACCTGACCTCAACTCAACAAAGCATGATTTTCTGTTTCTGAATAGCAAACTGAAAGCAGGGAGATCCGCCAACAAGCAGCAACTGAAGGCCATTGCAGTAAAGGCCTAGCAGAACATCTCAAAGAAAGAAACACGACATTTGATGATGTCCATGGGTCCTAGACTTCAGGCAGTCACTGACTACAAAGGATTATCATCCAAGTATTAAAAAGAATGCTTATATTTAAACTTATGTTAGTTTGTCCAATTAATTTTGTGCCCCTAAAAATGGGAGACTGTTTATAAAAATGGCTGAACAGTACATGCAATGCTTTGATTAAACCCCTTCAATTGAAGCTGAATGTCCGCACTTTAGTCATTTATTGTTTTGTTTAAAATCCAGTGTGGTGGTGTACAGAGGCAAAACTACAAAAAATGTGTCCTTGCTGAAAAAAATGCTGTGCCTACCTAACTATATACCTAACTGTGTATTCGTTATGTGGTCTCTATAAGTGAGGACAGATGTCAGTAATCTTTTAGAGATGAGAACACAGGAATGCCATTTCATCTTAAGCAACTGCAGAGCAGCTGCCTCACGTACTAACATTAACTAGATGTGCTAGTTAATGTTAATTTTCCTACATATATTAAAGTTCAGTTGCAGTAGTTGCATGATACATTTTTTCTACATCTATAATCTGCAACTCAGATAGAGGAGCAGAGCAAATATAATGGTGGTTTTACTACTTATTATGCTTTCTGTTCTCCTGTTGCATATGTTGTGGAGCTAAGACAATTTTGTTCTCCTTCCCACATGCCAGGTTTTCACAGGGATCTTTGCAGGAGAGATGCTTTTCAAGCTTGTGGCTATGGATCCGTACTACTACTTTCAGGAGGCCTGGAACTGTTTCGATGGATTCATTGTGACGCTGAGCTTAGTGGAGCTGGCTCTGGCTGACGTTGAGGGCCTCTCTGTCCTGCGGTCATTCCGATTGGTAAATACTTATCTCTGTCTAGCAAAAACAATACAGATATGTTCTAGAGTTAGGATTGTATCATATAAAGTATGCACATTTTGCAAACCTTACACTGCTTTTTCACTGATGCAGTGTCAGTGCTTCAGGCTAGAGTTTTTTTTCCACACATTTCCACCAAAACAATACTGGTGTATGTGCCAAAAAAGACATTGCCACAGCACCACAAAGCTGTTGGTACAAAGTTGGAACCACTTACGTAGTGGATATTTGGGGGGCTACTGCAAGATATTCACCAGAGTGCCAGATCTCAAATAGGTTCTCAAACTTGTCAAAATGTGGGCTGGTTTTCACAAAACACTAAGACACAACCGACTCTGCACTGGTACTGCATCTGAGGCAAAAGTAAAATCTGCATTTCTTTAAACACTGCTGTATGTTTATACTATTTTTACACCGCTGAATCGAAGCAACAAGTTCGTATAGATGGGATATTATGACTAAAACATAATCCTCCTACTCTTTCCTCCCACTTCAGCTCAGAGTGTTTAAGCTGGCCAAGTCGTGGCCCACTCTCAACATGCTGATCAAGATCATTGGTAACTCAGTGGGAGCCTTGGGAAATCTGACTCTGGTGCTGGCCATCATTGTCTTTATCTTTGCTGTGGTGGGCATGCAGCTGTTTGGAAAGAATTACAAAGACTGTGTGTGTAAGATCTCCAGTGAATGTGAGCTGCCCCGATGGCACATGAATGACTTCTTCCACTCCTTCCTCATCGTCTTTCGTGTCCTGTGTGGTGAGTGGATTGAGACCATGTGGGACTGCATGGAGGTGGCTGGCCAGGCCATGTGCCTAATCGTCTTCATGATGGTCATGGTCATCGGTAACCTGGTGGTGAGTGTCCATGTTGTTAGATGCAACCTGTTAAGGGGATTTCACACAGGACTCAGTGTGCGATGTGCTTGACAAAATTTGAGGGACAAAATGAGTATGGTATGGTGTGAAAACTATACTTCTATTCCTTGTTACGTTAATAAAAAAAGGTTCAAAAGCTCTGTAGAGTTATAGGGAAGAACACAACAAATCTAAACCTTTTAAACCAATCTAAACTAATCTAAACCAATCCTCTACCAACAACAAGCTATGTGATTGTTAAAACACAAGTATGTCTACTTAGAAAGGGCTTTCCTCCCAGAGTCCCAATACAAACTCAGGGAATTTAGACCATAAATAAGGTCTATGATTGGAACACATGACTTCAACCATTTTTCTTTTTCTGCCTACTGCTGGCCGGATGCCTCATTCGTACTGCACACAGGCATCACAGTTTTCTCACCGGCTAAAGTTCAGCAAATCTCAAATTTCAATTTCCTCCTAACAGGGAGAGCTCATGAACTCCATATGTGTTTTGCTTGGTGAAGCAACAAACTGCTGTTGCACGGTGCAACCTATTGGAAATAATGGATTTCAGAGTGCACAGTGGAGCCATCGTGCATCCTGAAAGCCCCTATTAGCTCTCTAAGTGATCTTTGAAGTATTATAATTTGGTCAGAAATTGTGAATTTAGCACTCAACACCCAATTACTTGCGTCTTCCTTTCTTTTCACACTTAGGGTTTTATTGAATTTTCATGTGAATATGAATGGCAGAACACCAGCATCAAACAGATAAGAAGGCAAAAACAAGTGAAATAGGAAGCAACAAAGGGTAGTTGTCTGGAATATTTAATATTCATGTAATAAATCACTATATAAAAGATTAGCATTGCCTCTGGGTGTGGAAGACCTGCGTTCGATCTCTTGACCAACAGGGGTCAACTCCACCAGTTGCAAAATGAAGAATGAATGTGTAGAAGTGTATATCAAAAAAGACCCTACTTTTCACTTGATTTATTAGCTCATTAAACATTTTTTAAAGAGCTCATAATCTCAGTACTCAATTTATTCTTCAGTAAGGAACAATGTTCTTTTTGTAGATTATTCTCCCATTTAGATTACACCAGACAATAAATGAGGGCATGATTTCGGGTGGGGCTTGTGAATGACAAACTAATAGCTTACAAGTGTACAGTTGGCCAGTCAGACGCACCCCTATAGAGCGTTGATTCCAACCTGCTTCATTCCAAAGCTTGGTGGAAACTGCCAGTGACTTGTTATTTACTTGTTTTTTGTTTGCAGGTTTTGAACCTGTTCCTTGCTTTGCTGCTGAGCTCGTTCAGTGCTGACAACTTGGCGGCAACAGATGACGACGGTGAGCCAAACAACCTGCAGATTTCCGTCATGCGCATCAAGAAAGGCATTGCATGGATAAAAGCCAAGATGAGATTACTGATGGCCAGTCTGCTGAGGAAACCACCGATGGAAGATGAGCAGAAGCCTTTGGAAGACATGTATGACAAGAAACTGAACTGTATCGCTAATCACACTGGGGTGGACATCAACCGTGACCTGGATTATGCCAAAAATGGTAATGGCACCACCAGCGGTATTGGCAGCAGCGTGGGCAAGTACATGATTGACGAAGACCACATGTCCTTCATCCACAACCCAAATCTCACAGTTTGCGTACCAATAGCTGTGGGAGAGTCTGACTTTGAGAACCTCAACACAGAAGACTTCAGCAGCGAATCAGACAATGAGAACAGCAAAGAGGTCAGTGAAAATTGTTAGGATAGGGCCATGTAAAAAAGAAATCACACCTTCTTGCAATTCCAAAGTTTTGCATATCTAGATGTAATAAAAAAATATTTTGGTCTTTACCAGGCTCTAAAATTGGATAAATACAGCCTGATATGAATTATAAAACATGATATATTATTTATTTAACAAAAATTAAGCCAATATGCAGAAGCAGTGTGTGAAACACAAAGTGCACCGTTATAGCTTCCATAGGAATTAAGAGGGTAAGTGGCAGCCAGGTGTTGCTAATCAAATGCACTTGATTAATTGATCATCAGCAAGTGTGAGCACCGCAGTTTTGGCAACTTGTTGGTCTGGAGAATTCAGGTGTGGGTTCAAGGAGGAAAGACATTAAAGATCTTAGAGAAGGAACTGATCAGTTTGGGAAGGGTAAGGGTAAGACCATTTCCAAACAATTTGGAAATGGTCTTGTTACCCATCATTCTACAGTAAGAAAGATTGTTTACAAATGTAAAATATGTGAATAAAGTCAATTGCCAATCTTCCCAGGAGTGGACGTCTCAGCAAATTGGTTTTGTTTTGCAACCACAGGACCTGGGCATTGCAGTCATTGAGTCGACCATGAGGTCCTCTGAATACCAAAGTATTGTAGAGTCAAATGTGAGGCCGTCTGTCTGACAACTAAATTTCAGCTGAAATTGGATCATACAACAGGACAATCATCCCACGCACAGCAGCAAATCTAAAGCAGAATGGCTGAAAAAGAAAAGAATTGAGGCCCAGTCAAGTCTAGACCTCAACTGGCTTGAAATGCTGAGGCAGGACCATCAGAGAGCTGTGCATAAATGAATGCCTGCAAACCTCAATGAACTGATGTAAGATGATATGTCTCTTACATCACAATGGACGTGAGAGACTGATAAAGTCATACAGAAAACAATTACTTCAGTTTATTGCTGCTAAAAGTGGTTCTTCAAGCTATTGAATTATGGGGTATACTTAGCTTTCCACAGAACTAGTTTTTATTAAATAAATATTGACATGGTGTAATACGTCACGTGTCTCCTCTCAGGTTAGATTTAAATTATTATAGAACCTGGTAAGGACCAGATGTTTTCTTATTTATTTTTATCATGTCCTGATATGTAAAACTAGAATTGAAAGTATACATTTTATTTTTATCATGACTGTATGTCTTATCTTCTTATATTATCATATTATTATAAGGTGAAATTCCAAAAAAAAAAAGAAGTGCAGCATACAAAGCAATGCATCCATGTTTTTCAAACACTAATTGGTTCCCAATTACAGCCTACAGCTAAATACAGCTTGTAAAAACTGATGGTCCACATGTTGTTTTAGTTGTTTATATTCCTCAGCTATCCAAGGCTGTGCCATTTTCTCTCCCAAGGCAGTTAAACTATGGGTGTGGCTGGCTACTCTGCACTGCTCAGACACTGATATAAGTCCATTACTCAATAGAGCCACCTAGACTGGCTTCAGCAGGCAGGCAGTGCGGATGAATGGATACTCTCTGACGTATGTGTTTTGATGAAATGCATTTAGAAGACTTTCAGAGGAGATTATCTGATATTTGATATTCCATTACAGTGTTCATACGGATGATATGTGATGTTCAAGGTTGTTATGAAGTCCATTACCATATGAAAAAAAAAAAAACATAGATCAAAGATTTTCCATTTAAAGATAGAGCCGATGTACGTTTCCTAAGGCTCTAAGAGGCATCATGAGTCCATCAGTCCTTACCACTGCAATGAAAAGTGAAAAGTTTCTGTATTTTGTGTTTGTTTCTATGCTTGTACTATTATTTTGCATGTGTGTCTTGCATGTGTGTTCATGCATCTGCTTTTCTTTAGCTGGATGACACGAGTTCTTCAGAGGGCAGCACCATCGACATCAAACCAGACGTGGAGGAGGTGGTGGTTGTGGAGACGGTTGAAGAATACATGGAGCCAGATCCATGTTGGACAGATGGTGAGACCCCTGCTTCCACTGCACGCATTACCTCCACTCCACAACACAGAGACTGCCCGGGGCTGAGTGGAAACTACAGGGCAGCAGGGCTGAATACATTTGATATAAATCCCATGATTCTGAATTGAGTTAATGGGAAAATAGAATACTGCTTGTTTATGTTACTCATATAAGATAAAACTATATAAGCATGTGAATGTTCAGCTGCAGGGTGTCCACCAGACCTACAAGCAGCCTATTTGAAAAGGATGGAAACTTGGCTCTATGGCTGGGCAAACTGTCTACAAATACATGCATTCTGGGAAATGTAGTTTCAAAATGTAGCAGCTCTTTTAAGCTTTTGCCAGCAAAAAACACTGAAACCTCAGACTCAACTCACAACACAAGGCTGAATTTTTCCATTTCATTCCATCTTGTCGTGCCTCACTATATGACATGTCGTCTGTCTGTGCGTCCTCAGCGTGTGTGGCCAAGTACAAGTGCTGTGACGTTGAAATCACTATGGGATGGGGGAAGAGCTGGTGGTTCCTGAGAAAAACCTGTTACCTGATTGTGGAGCACAACTGGTTTGAGACCCTCATCATCTTCATGATTCTCCTCAGCAGTGGTGCCCTGGTAAGGAGGCACATTTGCATCCACTGCACACACATAATCAGATTGTATAGCTGAATAAAAAGACAAAATTCAAAATATCGTATAAATATAGCATTCCATTTACTTGAAACCACAAATGAAGCAAACATTTTACTGACTGGAGAAAATTTGAGTGAAAAAAATACAGATCCAAACAGGGTGTAAGAAGATAATACAAGTTGATCAGTGGTGCAGTCAGCAGGGATGGGAGAGAAACCAGGGGATTTGGTGATCAAACAAGCAATCTCAAGTTTGCTAAATGCTGCCAAATGTGGAGCATGGCTCTGCTGTAGATCTACATTTCTTGTGGACTTAGTTGGAACTATTTCCAACTATTTGTTCCTTCCTGTAAATCACTGTTAGTAATCAGTCTCCTGCTGAGCTGTGCTGCTATAAACAATTTCATTAGCAGGATTGTTAATCATCGCCTTCAATACTTCTGTCTTCACTGATGTGTTTCCCGTTTCTCTGAAGGCCTTTGAGGATGTGTACATTGAGCAGAGGAAGACCATTCGGATCATTTTGGAGTATGCTGACAGGGTGTTCACCTACATTTTTATCCTGGAGATGTTGCTGAAGTGGGTCGCCTATGGTTTTGTCAAGTATTTCACCAATGCCTGGTGTTGGCTGGACTTCTTCATTGTGGATGTAAGTGTAGCTCTTGCTTCCTCCATTGTGATCTGTAGACTAGAGTAGTTCCTTGGTTGGCAGCCACACCCTGGTTCAACATCAAAACGGTGGTACAGAAACTCCTACAGTCTCTTGATGAGCAGTTAAGCCTTTTGTTTTAATAGATTAAAATGATTATATGTGTATTATATACACAAACCAGCCAAAACATTTTAAATGACAGGCTGCAACAACCATGTGCTCTGCAACAATCTTTAGGTGAGGGGAATATGTACCATAAGTACCATCCCCTTGAATGATCAGTGTTGCTCACATCACCTGGCAATGATTTTAATGTCCGGGCTGATTAGTGTATACTGCAGAAATCTCATTTTCTTTCTTTTTATGTGGTGTGCCGTCTTGTTGTTGATTGGGTGTGGTTAGGTTTGTAGGTTCAGGATGTTGACAGAATATCTGTTTCATGGGTTACAATAGGTGAGAGGGCATGTGCTTTCACAGCAAAATTGTTTAATTCAATTATATAAGGGCAGTGTTTACAGGGCTGTACCGCAGTCTGTCCATATTGAGGGCACACATGCCCGGCACACCTTTTACAACCCTATCAAGCAGCTATTTATATATTTTTTACTTGTTTTATCACTCTGAGGTCCTTGAATATGTACTATAATTGTATATACTTCTCAAACAAAAAGCTGCTTTTGCTTTGCACTACAAGTGGAAACTGCCCACATTTTCCCTAACTGCAAATTCTGCCAATTTCATGTTTTGAGATGCGATTAAATGAAGTCACTAACAGCTATTTGAGTGTGTAGATGCCAGTGCAAATTAGATTGACAGACCAATTGATTATAATCATATTCAAGTCATGCTCAGAGCAACAAGAAGTGTCAACAATGTGTTTTTGTTAAGCTGTCTCTGCCTGTGTTTCTGACCTTTATCCTCTCTCTGTGTGTACTGCTGTGCTCCTTTTGTCACTCAAGACTGAAAGTCCAGAACAGGGATGATATTCCGGTCTATTCTGTGGCAGCTACACATGTAAAAAACGTTTAAAGGGGACCTATTATGCTAATTTGCTACTCATTGGTTGTTATTATTGGACACTTCAGGAGTAGCTTTGCATGATTCAAAAAATAATCTTTGTTTCTCTTTATGCTGGGCCTGATGTAACCGTAGAGTTTATCCTCCATCTGAAACTTTTTAAGGCGCTTTCCTTCTTAAAACCATTTTTCCTCTCGAATGGCTGCCCCTCAGTGTGTGGGGGTGCTGTACTGACAGCCAGAGCAGTGTACCTGCAGTGACCATACTGGGCCAAGAGTACAAAAGCAAATGAGTGTTTAGAGCAGCCTGAAGTGATTATGTCTACATAACCTGTCCTCATTATCTATAACTTTGGTATTGTTCAATATGAGCTTCCACCATTAAAAAATAGGGAAAACATAATAGGTCCCCTCTAATCTTATTTTATTTTTTTAATTTTATATGACATAATGTTAGATGTTTCTCAGATGCCCAAATTCAGTTTTTTGGAATTTGCTTACATGTTAAATCAGGAATTAATCAGCAGCAGGTAGCAGAACTGGATAGAAAAAGAATTTCCCTGACTTCTGACTTTCCGCTTGAACTAACCACCTCTCCACAGTGTCCAACACCTCAGTCAATACCTGTGAATGGACTCGTATCAGAGGTTGCCATATTGATTCATTATAAGCTTGTGTTATTCTGAACCCCTACAGCAAACATACACATATTATATGTATTAAATCCTAGAGATAATGTGCATTAAGCTTAAACGTAACATTTAATTTCTGGGCAGTTTAAAGCAACATTCAGATAAACTTTAAAGGAATAACTGCAGCTATTTTCAATTGATATGTTTAAGGTTAACACATACAGCACATCTTGTATTGATTATAATCATACCACACTGTACTGATTATGGCTCTTGCCACTATAGACTCCTTACCTGTTAGTGTGTTGTCTCACCAAACACTCTGGGCAGCGTGAGCTGCTATGTTTCCCAAGTTGTGAATATGTTACAGAGAGTGACGTCCCTCCTCCCTTCTTTCCCCCATCCTCCTTTTATTCCCTCTTGAAAGTGTAACTTCAGGAATGTGGTGATATTGTGCTGAGATGTAATGATGGTGGGTGACAGGCGGCCGGTGGTAAGTTTGGTCTTCACTAGCGCTCCCCCTCAAAACAAAAAAAACCAAACAAAAATAACCCTACTCTTGTGCTTGATGAGTCTGGGCTGTGTCATGGCCTCCATGTGCCTCTACTGTCCTGTGTTGTGGGTTGAAACCATCGCCATGGACTCAGAAAGCCGGGGGGGCACCATCATTAGACCAGCCTGTGTTTCTTTTTTCAGAGTGTGGATGTGCTTGACTCTTTCTATAAGTGTGTTCCTCCTCATTTCCCTCTTATGTATCGTTCTGTTTTTCATTTGAGTTGTTTTAATGATTTTCATTCCAAAGGTGTTCAGTATTTTAATGTGTTTTTTTATATTATTATATTAGGGCCAGGAAATGGCTAGAGACTTACAGCGCCATGTTAAGTCAGTTTGCAGCAGCGTCGTCACTCGATTAATCAACCAGATATTTGGAAAGGAAAGAAGCAGATATTTAATATTTGGATAAAGATTAAGAGACTTTATTTGTCTTAAATAATCTATTTAATTGATGACAGTACAGTTAGGCTAGATAACTGATACTAGGGTGTATGAGTGTGAGGCTGACATGTGCCATACTTCATTCATCTTTCTGTTTCACTCAGATTATTATCATTGTTTTTGTTGTGTTTTTCCCTTTGTTTTCAGTTGGTTTTATTTCTGTATGGTTTGTGCTGTCGTCATCATGGGATCACAGCCCCAGATGTCATTGGCCTTGCCTTGCAGAGCTCTCTGAGAAGGACGTTGAGACACTGAGGCTGCTACCACACAGCTGGCCCAGCCGGTGGGCCAGAGGCTGGGCACCCCAAATGGGGGCTCTCCAAGGGGTCAGGCTGAAGGTGACAATTACCCCAAACACTGTAGTGCAGAATAAGGCAAAATCTTTATTTTACTGCCTCCCCATGAGTGTAGCTGCTAACTCATTTAAGAGGCAGGATTAATGATTTTTAAAAAGTTTGTGCCACAAAGTAAGTGCTTGGAGAAATTTAAATTTCTCTGTTTATGTGTCCATTTTATTTGCAGTAGAAAGAAAATCAGAATACCAGCTGATGCTTTTCCTGCTGTTTTTGTTCTGTAGTTTTGATAGACCTTTGAATTGTGTGTAATCTGTGTTGATAATGACATCAGTCAAAATGAAGATTTTGCCTGTTACGAACCTCCCTCCGTGATTTTGGTAAGCTTTGGATGTTGTGTACTTCTTGCGGTGAGTTTGACCGGTTGGTGTCGGTGGCTGGTTGGAGGTGTTTTCACATGTTTACTGTTGATATTTTTTCCTTATTTGCAAGGAACTGGTGTTCCCCCTGTTTTAGACCCTTCAGCGTCAAGAAAATTGCATTTAGGAAGGAAAATACTTCCTGCGACCATACATTAATTCTGTAAAAACAAATGTGGAGACTTTGCATCTCACAAAATGTGCATCCAGCCAAATGTTTCCTGTTCCTTTGCAATGCTTTGCTGTGCTGAAGGCAGCCTGTAATGGCTGCTAGGACCTTTATGGTGACTTCATCAAGGCGCAGTCAATACGGCACTTCTGAGCACTCCTCAAAGAACATGAGTGCAGCTTATTGACCACACTTTCCGTAGTCCATTTCCTCCTCGGCAAGCAAAGAAATACTGTTTATGTGCTTAGCTCAGATCAGCTATACCACTAAAGGGTTCTGTTACCAAACCAAAGCTCTATACACGTGACCTAAACTTGACAGTGATTTATTGCTATCATAAGAGTTCTGTACATTTACCATTGCTGAGGATGTGTGCACAGTCATGTGAAGTAATTAGTTAATTTAGCTTAATTAATTCATTAGAATGAATTTTTCTTTGGCTGCAGCAATCTCATCCTGACTGCTGCTGGGCACAAAAAGGGCCCTCACCAGTTCCTTTGAGGTTGTGTCCTGTTCTTGTTAACCATTGTTAACTGTGTGTAACTTGACTGTACTCTGTGTATTTTTGTCCTTTCAGTGCCATCCAGTGCTAATAACTATATCCAGTGTGCCCTTAACCTCCATCCCTGTTTCTTGTGTGTGTTTCATGTGACTGTGGCTCTCCTATTTGACTCTAAATGCTGTGTAGCAAATTGATTTGATGTCTGAGAAAGAAAATGGCAAAATGACACACTTGTACATGTTCACTTGTATTCTTTCTCTTAGGTTCCATTAGTTTGTCTGTCTTAAATTATATGGGATTTTATGCCTCAGCCCAAGAGCGACATGGAGAGACAGTGTTAGAGGGGCAAGGGTAAGGCTCTCAAGTCTGTTGGGTTTTTATCAGCTTCTACAGGATAACCTCTCTCCTTCCCTCCCTCCCCCAAATCCTCTTCCTCTGCTCTTCCAGTCCCTTCGCTTGTATCTTTACTAGATCATGTAGCACTCTTTTCTGCCTAATTTACCCTCTATTTGAGTCTTATGTCTCTCCCTCCTCTCTCTCTCAACCACAAATTTCTTTGCAGGTACAAAGGACTTTTCACATCTCGTCAACTGCCCCCAAATAACAGACAAACAATCCCTCCGGCCTACTGCTTCTAAAAATACTACGCACATAAAACCTATACTAAACACTGACCTTCTCTCTCAGTGTATATACATGTATAAATGCAATATTATACATGCATATACATGCATAGATTTATGTGTGTATGTCAAGCAACTCTCCGCCTATACCAGGGCCGTCTCTCTTCCCTAGTGAATATTCTCACTTCTAACAGTTTGGAACCTCTTTTGCTTCTCTGTTTTTGTGTAGGTGTCTATAGTCAGCCTTGTAGCTAATGCGCTGGGCTACTCCGATCTAGGGCCCATTAAATCACTCAGGACACTAAGGGCCTTGAGACCCCTCAGAGCCTTGTCACGTTTTGAAGGGATGAGGGTAAGATCCAAAGCTAAGCAGCTGATCCTTCCGCATGCCCATTCAACAGTTTAAAGCATGCTAGAACTGATCTAAAAGCAAACTAAGAAAACAAAAAAAAACAACAACAACAACAAAAAAAGAAACAACAGCAACAACAACAGCAACAACAAAAAAAAACTCCAAAATATTGGAATTGTTTTTTTTAAACCAGGAAATGAAATCCAAAAAGTCACCCTTCCATGCGCAATCCTGTACCATGCCTTTGTTAGAGCGAAATAAGAAGTCATGATGCAGCTGGGAGTTTGAGTAAAGTAACACTAAAGTTGTATTGCTAGTAGAATAACATGTATTTCAATTGAATTTCTTTACAGACAAAAACAAAATACTTACAAATTGATTTGTTCCATAATTAAAATTGCCCAAAGAGCAACAGAAATCTTGTTCACAAGGCTGCCTCATCACATGAGTGACAAATTGCAATTTCTGATTACTTCATTTTACTTTGTTTCTTCTTGATTGGCCAAAGTGAATGCCAGATTGGTCATAGCTAACCAAACTTACATGCCATCTCATAGAGCATTCAAATCAACAATTAGCTCTTCATTTGGCCTGATTCTCAACCACTGCTTTCAATTGAGAACCCCTCTCCCCTCCACATGCCCCCTCCCTCCTGCTCCCATAACCTCCACTCTTCCCCAGTTCACACCATCCCTCAATGCATCTGGCATCGAGAACAACCAGCAGGAACCGGGGAGCTGCAGGACACCAAAATCTCTGCCTGACCAGTCACACCAAAACTTAGTGTGCAGGACGGCTGCCAAACAACCACTCAGAGGAATCTGTCTTATTTGTAAGAACAGTCTGAGCCGTTTACAGGGCAGAAATTACTTGCTGCCACAGTAGCTCTGGTTGCTTCGGCTGTCTCTTCTTATGATACAAAGATCTGATTGGTCATCTTTGTGACTGGCGGTAGTAGTAGTAGGTTGCACCTGGTTGTTGTCACCTGTAGTCCCTTCTGTCTCTTTCTCTTTCTTACTCTCTCTGTCTCCTGATCTCATTCTTCTTTACCTCTCTTTATACTTGGACTGGTTGCCTTGTCTTCTAGTTTGAGCTTCTCCTATTCCCCTCAGACTCTCCCCACCTTCTCCTCAGCCCCACATATGCAGCACTGTGCAGCACCCACCCTTCCCCCTTTCCCCTTCCTTCGCACACCCTTACCCCTCCACTACTCACTCCACCTCGACCCGGTTCAGCTGGGCCAGACTGCTGGAGGGTCACCACACTCTCTCTTGCTTGTCCAGGATCTTTCTGCATCAGGGACTGAGACAGAAACCACACACTCAGTGTTGTGGCTTTGGGAGGAAAGTATTTGTTAAGCTTCTGCCAGTGTCAGCACTTTGAGTTCTACTATTAAAGTAACCAATCTGCTAACAGTCCATTCTGGTGGCAGCTTCTTAATGCAAATGCTTCTCAACATTTTGCATATTAATCATGTATATCGAGTCTTAATGCCTTCCTTTGGGAATGCAGGCAGAAGCTTTGCAAATATGTTAGGCTGCCATTTCACACAAGGCATTACTGCTGTCATGTCATGGCACCACATCCTGTAGCGCATACAGCAGGCCCTAGCTTCCTGTTGCCTTCCACTCCCACAGGAAGTGAAACTGGGAGGCAACAACGGCCCCAGTTAAACTCTGATTTTGAGTTCTGGGTGGACGGTAGCCCGTTGGTTCACTAGCACTACAGCGTTCGAGCAACACTCTCAACCCTAGACAGACAATATGTCGTCCCTCTTTAGTATGTCCCAAAAATGACAGACCAGCAGAAAAAGATGGCCTATGTGGTTATTTTAAGGGCGGATTGACTGTAAGCAGATTCAATCTTCAAATTTGACTCACAGTGAAATCTCATTCATACTACATATCCAGCGACTAAAATGTGATGCCGTTGCACAAGAGCAGACATCAGTGCTTTTAGGCCCTGGATAGGCTTTATGGATGTTGTTGTAAACGTTTCACTGAAAACTTTTGGTTTAATTGTTTAGTTTGGGTTACACCTGCCAATTAGATAAGTTGTCATTTTTGAGTTTGACACATTTGCCTAAATATAGAGATAGCTGCCAATACCAATACCCCTATGAATGAACTCATTCACTGGGAGTATGTGGTAAGAGAGGTGAGGGTGGCCCAGTAATGCAAAGGAAAATAAACTGATGAATTTAATCCTGCTGTATCAGATTTTTACAATAATGTCTATGTTCATCAATTGAGTTACCATTTTGTTTGAACTGGAAATGGAAAAGTTGAGGTCAAAACAATAAATAAATGAATAGAGAATAACCTGAATGGAGAGATGATACCAAATAAAAAGAGATTCTGGGGAGTTAGAACACGTTGTTCTTTTTACATATTCACTGAGTCTTGCAGTACGAAAAATCTGATGCAGTCCTGATGCAGCTCAGCAGTGCTGAGTGAGCAGTGCAGCTTCAGTGAGATGCATTGCACTGCCTAACATGCAATGATTATGGCTCTGACTTTGTACTTGGCTCGCTCTTTTTCTTAAATATGCTCTGCAATCTCAGTTCTAGCTTTTTAAGAAATGCATTTCACAGGAATGGGCATTTTTACAGCGTCAGAAAATGGCCTTTTTTCTCCTGACACATCCACTAAAACTGGAGTTACAGTATCCTAGCAGCAGTAGCTTTTCTAGCTATTCAAGGCCTTAAACATTATGGGGCCTTTAGATATATCCTCTGAACCCAGTTACACTATGGTCAAGCTCTGGTCTTTCACTTCTGCTACATCATGCTGTAGATGTTTTCCAGACACCCTTAAAACCATGCAGTTTTCAGAATGGTTTCAGCCTTGACCTCTTTAGCTGCTATCTCTCTATCCACACACTTCTCTGTTTATTTATGTATTGATTTGAGCGGTTCTTGAGATTGCACAATGCCATGTAACACGCATGTATTTTAACTGCCGATGCACATTATGCATTTTTGAAAGCCATTTTCCCTCTTTTGAGAATGCTTTCCACATAGCATGGCCTAATTCTTTTTTTTTTTTTTCAAAACACTGAATTTTTGAGAGCGGTTAAATTGTTTCTCGGCTCAAGCAAAGAGTCATTCTCTCAGCACGTGCATTGGCACCACTGTGGGGGAAATATTTGAAATGTGTGCTT
>VUQJ01045008.1:0-19304 GCA_015108635.1 Andinoacara biseriatus | reverse complement strand
GGGAAATTTTTTTAATTTTTTTTTTTTTTGTTGTTTTTTTTTTTTTAGTCCTTTAATGATAATTGAAAACAAATCTTTCAACAGTTTACATTTAACCATAAAAAACTATATTTGAACAGTGTGCCCTTTGCACCCCCCGCCGATTCATCTTGAGTCAGCGGGTGAAGGTCCTGCACACGCTGAGAGAATCCTGCTCTAGAGCTCCTCCCTGTCTGTTTGTAATGAGGAGGGAATATGGCTCCACAAAACGAGTCTGCCAAAGACATGCATGCTCAGCTGTCTGCCTGAGAGCTGCTGGTCGGCCTGCCTAACACTGGTAGTGAGCGGTTCACTATGTGCTGAGCTTAGTACTGGCAATGAGAAATACATTGGATATCAGATTTGATTGCTAGATTTTGGGGCGGTGGTGGGGAAAAAATGTATTACTGCTATAATGTTATATTGTTTAATGGGCTAGTTGTGGGGAAAAAGTAAGCTGTATTAGAAATATTGACTGTCTAAGGTTGGGGTAGTAAGAAGGGACACTTCATAATGTTATGGCAAACACTTTTTCATAAGTTGTTACTGACATCCTAAACTTTTTAAAGTAAGCATGAAGAAACATACACACATCCAGCAGTCAAAATAATACAAACTGTATTTCTCACTTGAAACGTTCTCAAATTATTTTATTATTGTTCTTTATTATTAGTGAAATAACAGGAACATTTGGCTATTTTGTGAGTCTTAAAAGAGATATCGCTAGATAAAACAACCACTGGGAAGTGGTGTGTGTGTGTGGTGTGTGTGGCACGTGCATGGCTATTACCTGCCTACAACCTACTAGCACCAAATATGTTTTAAAGTGTATAAATGGTCAGGTCAAATTAGTATGTTACAGTCACTTTACAGACATTAACTCACAATGTTTTTTATTTTTATAGCAACTGTCATTTAATTTTCTGTCATGCTGTGGTAGGCTATTACTTCACACCACATGTGAAAGTCATGTCCGTGCCATGTAAAAGTGACCTTTATTAAAAAAAAACATACATTTTATATCATAAATATGATAAAGACATTTGTATAGGTTGTGCCTTAGAACACGTGCGCGTATGGGTGTGTGTGCTTGAGTGTCCCTTAAGCAGCTCTTGCTGTGTGCTTCAGCAGATCAAAGAGCATCTCCGAGTCACATCAGCGCTGCTCTAATTAGACTGGGAATGATACAGCTCTCATTCCCAGTAATTGCCCACACTTCAGTATCCACCTCGCAGTGCTGTGCAGCACCTATTTTCATCTACATGAAGCCATAGTGGAATTCAACTGCTCCTCTTAATGCCACCTGTTACAAATGGTTGAATTTTTAAATACTGGGTGTAATGCCATAACAGTATGTAGTGTCTTGTGAGAGGGGTGGAATGACGTGTGTTCGTTTTATGGTTCTTACAATGTCGTATCCTGTCTCCCCTGGTCTGGTCTAGGTGGTAGTCAACGCCTTGGTGGGTGCCATCCCTTCCATTATGAATGTGTTGCTGGTTTGCCTCATCTTTTGGCTGATTTTCAGTATCATGGGGGTCAATCTCTTTGCGGGCAAGTACTACTACTGTTTCAATGAGACGTCAGAGGAGTATTTTTCCGTCAACGTGGTCAACAACAAGACCCAGTGCTTGGAACTCATTAACCAAAACTTTTCTGAGGTCAGGTGGAAGAATGTCAAGATCAACTTTGACAATGTGGGCGCCGGCTATCTTGCGCTGCTGCAAGTGGTGAGAGCATTACTCCCAGTCGCTCACAGAATCCATTTATTTTTCTTCCAAATTTTTTCCCCTCTTACTCATTTATTTATTTAAACACTTTGAGGGGATTTGTGTTTTTTTTCTGTTTTCCACTTAAAAGTCTGTTACTTCACACTCCATTTGCTTTTTGCTTTTCACAGTACTATGATGCCTATTGTTCATATTCATGGTGTGTATCAGCATGTCTCTTCATGTCCTTTTCTTTGTTCATTCGTTTCTTTCTGAGCATAAGCCGTACCACAGGATATGCTCCAGTTTCGGTTTTCCATGATTGCAATTTATAATTTTTTTTCTGTATTATTTTTTTTGTTTATACAAACACTTTTAGCCATGTCTCTCTCTTTTAAAAGGCCACGTTCAAAGGGTGGATGGACATCATGTATGCAGCTGTGGATTCAAGAGAGGTATATGCTGATTTGTTGATATATTACTTTACGCCAGTGTGCAACTCGTTGGGCTTAAAAAAGTGGTTCAACAGTTCAAGAGTTAGAAATGGTAACATGTATCACCTTCATACTGTGAAGTACCCAGAAGTACACATACTGCACTTAGATTAGCATAAAGACCTGATTATTTCTTGGTCTAATAAATAGTAAAAAAAATAGAGTGTTATTGTACTGATATTGTGGCAAAATAAAATTGTGACCTTTTGGGGAAATAACTCAAATGATGAAAAGATGATTTTGATTTTTATGCTTCTTGCATAGAAGAAATTGAAAGAATGAAATTGGAACTCTTTATTTAACTCTTGAACTGTTCCTTTACATGTTGTGTTAATAAAATACAACGCTGCCTTCAAACATTTATCCTCTCTCTAAGGTGGAGGACCAACCTGACTATGAAGTCAATATCTACATGTACATCTACTTTGTTGTCTTCATCATATTCGGCTCCTTCTTCACCCTCAACCTCTTCATTGGTGTGATCATTGACAACTTCAACCAGCAAAAGAAAAAGATAAGAGACCCTCTGTGTCTTAATTTCCTCTTTTGTGCAGAAAGTGTCCATTTTGTTGAGATGTGATTATAACCAAATCTTTCTTTATCCCTTCACTTTGGAGGTCAGGACATCTTCATGACAGAGGAACAGAAGAAGTACTACAATGCCATGAAAAAACTGGGATCCAAAAAGCCACAAAAACCTATTCCTCGACCACAGGTAGTATTTATTTTTTTGTTAGATTGTTCAACATATGTTGTTTTTTGGGTTACACCTCATTAAATCTCTGTCTTCCTGTGCTTTCCCCATTTAGAATAAAATCCAGGGAATGGTGTTTGACTTTGTGACACAGCAAGTCTTTGACATCTCCATCATGATACTAATCTGCCTCAACATGGTTACCATGATGGTGGAAACAGATGACCAGTCAGCTGAAACAGAGACTGTCCTCTACTGGGTCAACTTCATCTTTATTGTAATCTTTACCACGGAGTTCTTGCTGAAGCTTTTTGCCCTTCGACACTATTACTTCACCAATGGCTGGAATATCTTCGACGTGGTGGTGGTCATCCTGTCCATTGTTGGTGAGTGAGAGAGGAAGAAGATGTAAAGCAGTGAGCATGTGACTTGGGAATGTCACCTCTGGAAGCTAAATACTGATTATACTCTCTTCCTTTCTTCTTTTTCTTCCGCTTTGTTTATCCCCTTTTCCTTTCTCTCAGGTATGTTCCTGGCTGACCTCATTGAGAAGTACTTTGTGTCACCAACCTTGTTCAGGGTAATCAGGTTGGCTCGTATTGGCCGTATTCTTCGTCTGATCAAAGGCGCAAAGGGCATCCGGACTTTACTCTTTGCTTTAATGATGTCACTGCCAGCCCTGTTCAATATTGGCCTACTGCTCTTTCTAGTCATGTTCATCTTCTCCATATTTGGCATGTCTAACTTTGGATACGTAAAACACGGTGCGGGCATTGATGACCTCTATAACTTTGAGACCTTTGGCAATAGCATGATCATCCTGTTCATGATCACCACATCGGCTGGCTGGGATGGCTTGCTGCTGCCGATCCTTAACTACCCACCAGACTGTGATCCCAACTTGGAGAACCCTGGAACTTCGGTAAAGGGTGATTGTGGTAATCCCTCAGTGGGGATCTTCTTTTTTGTCATGTATATCATCATATCTTTCCTCATTGTGGTTAACATGTACATCGCCATCATCCTGGAGAACTTCAGTGTGGCTACAGAGGAAAGCGCTGATCCACTCAGCGAGGACGACTTTGAGACCTTCTATGAGATCTGGGAGAAGTTTGATCCCACTGCCTCCCAGTTCATTTCTTTTGCTAAACTGCCCGACTTTGCTGATGCATTGGAGCACCCACTTCGTGTGCCAAAGCCCAACACTATAGAACTAATTGCCATGGACATGCCCATGGTGAGTGGCGATCGCATTCACTGCCTGGACATCTTGTTTGCCTTCACAAAACGTGTGCTGGGTGACAGTGGTGAGTTGGACATGCTGAGGCAGCAGATGGAGGAGCGTTTTGTGGCAGCCAACCCCTCCAAGGTATCATATGAACCCATCACCACCACCCTCCGCCGCAAACAGGAGGATGTCTCTGCCAGAATTATCCAGAATGCCTACCGCGCTCACCTCATCAGGCGCGGGATCATCTTCAAGCGTGCTTTTGCTAACAATAAGCTGGAGAACGGCGGGACCAACCAGGAGAAGAAGGAGAGCACACCATCCACAGCCTCTCTCCCATCTTATGACAGCGTGACCAAACCTGAAAAGGAGAAGCAGGATGATAACAAGGAGGAGTGGGCCAGGAAAGAGAAGGACAAAAACCAAAAAGATGAGTGGGAATCTAAGTGTTAGGATTCAGTGACTCTTAAAATCCAATAAACACAGCTGGATGAGACTCTGAGCCCAACAAATGTAGAAAAAGTGATGATCATTTGCAAGTAAGAGAAATATAACAAACAAAAATATACAAAAAAAAAATGTTTACATACTCAAATACTGCTGAGGCAATGTGGTTTCCTATGTCGTCAAAGACAGCTGAACCAAACACAATCAGTTTACTGCTGAACTTTTTCTGCATTGAGACCAAGTTCATAGAAATGAGGAATAAAAAAAAACATGCTGAAAAACAGTAACTTGCTGTGTGCTGGCCAATGGCACACATTTCTTTGGGGACCAACCGCCAAGGTACAGAAATCTCTGCCAGATGATTGGACAATTGCGAAATACCTGCCACCACCAAGTGTGGAACCCCGCAGCGAAGCTCCAGTGCTACGGGACTGGATCATGCCGATCCCAATAGAACTGTATTAGCAGTCTAATGGAGGGTCTTTAACACTGAGTTTACCATCTTTATCAAGGAGAAAACAATAATCAACCAAGCAAGTTTAGCTTTGAAAGAAACACTAGTGAGGGAGGGGGAAACCCAGAACCGTAGACAAAGATTTTTCTGTTTGTTTGTGCTGAGTATACTTGCATCTTTACATTATTTGAGCAGCAAAAAAAAAAAAAGGATAACATTTAGCCCATGTCACTGGTCTTTTCATCTTCTCTTTGTTATACTGACATTGAAAAAAGACATTTTCTACATGGGCTTTCACACTCACTGGGTAGGGGTCATTAGTCATTATTTTGACTTGGGCTGAAGGAGACTTGCTCAGACCGAGTTCCAGATAAATAATAATTATTGTGCTCGTTCAATGCATAGAAGTGACTTGCATGAAGGCATGTTTTGATCAGGAATCATGCATGAGTAATCATAGTCCACAAGACACTAATTCTCAGACCACTGCAGTGGCTTGACAACAAGTTAGAGGCTGTCCACATGGGAAATTAGAAGAACTTCAAATGGAAAATAAAGATTTTGGATAATGACATTTAGAATATTGGGGGAATGATATTCCTGTGATCCCTGTGACCCTTTACTAGTTTTCCATTTTACCAGACATCTTTTAATTTAACTTCTAATTCAGAATGGAAGACGTAAGTAGTCAGAGGCAAATTCTCAGTCGGACCAGCCAACAACATGAAATAGAAGAGTGTTTTTTTTGCTGCTCTGAATGTTAATCAACAATGAACTCGTGTGGAGTGTATGAGTTACTACTGTAGGAAGCAGAATATCCTCATGTTGAGGCTGCGCAGAGATTTGGAGGGCCATGTCAGTAGTCCTGAACCAAATCTGGGGCTTACAGCTCTTTGTTTACTTACCCTGGAGTCACTTTTTTTGTTTTCTGTGGTCCTTGTTAGGGCAGCGAGAGCAGGTGATGTTTCACGCCAAGGAATCCGTATCTGGCACCAGTAAGCGTCCGGTGTGCTTGTGCATCAGTTGGTGTCCCCTTGACTGCTATCAATATGGTCGTAATTTTTGGGTTTTTTTTCTTTTTGTATTTTTTTTTCTGTGTGTGTGTGTGTGTGCGTGTGCGTGGAGGGCTAGTGGGAGATCTTAAAGTTGTTAAGGTAAATATACCGAACACTTTTACTGATTCATTTCATTGAAGTTCCCCTACTGTACTCTGTCAGGTCCACATCAGAATTTCCCGGTGAGCGATGTCTTAGGCAGTGCTTTTCAAACAATCTGAGTTGCCAGCTTTAGGAAAAAGCCTTGAATTCCTCTCTGATGTCCTTGTAATGCAATCATTCTCAGAAAGGCTTTTATCAGTGGGAATGACACTGACCATCTGATACCACAAAGTTAGGGGTGAATTATCACGAAGGGATTGCCTAGCCTGTATGTAAGGTGGATAGCCATGAAGGCTCATAGTTGGGGATGTAGAATTAAATGGATGCTTTTTGGTATTTTAGGGAGTAGGGTGTGTTTTAAGTGACAGAAGATAAAGGTGGATCTTAGAGATCTTCCCTTCAGAGTCTGACTGCCATGAGAAGATGGGAGGAGGGGAATAGAAGAGTGCTTTGGTCTGAGTTGGAGTGCTGAAAGTCCCATGTTTGTCAGTGTATCAATGTGCTTTTGTGGGACCTCTCAAACACTGTGTGGTGTTGGACCCAGACTCGCACCATCTTTTCACATACTTGCAGGCTTTCAAAACGCTGTCACCTGCATCAAAAATGATTAGCCAGAAATGGAGTTAGGAGGGCTAACACTCGCCCAAAAAATAAATAAATACATCAGCAGGCCTCTCATCGACGCAGTTATGTTGTATAATAAGCTTTGTGGGTGTTTTTCATATTAAAAACAAAAACAACAAAAATAAAAACAAAAAAAACAGAGGCTTTGTCCGTTGCTAGACAAGACACAACTGCCTCCATAGGTGTTTTGCCATTTGTTTTCTACACAGGAGTGATGGTCCTATTTATAAGTGGATGACCAGACTTAAATCTGGCATCCATCATCACACCACTAATGCCATTTGGTGTGTTTAACACTGCCTGTACCAGAATCCCCTGTACAACAATGACTGAGGTCTGTTTACAAAATGAGGTCTCTGAATCAGTTTGGCTGCTGCACACTGAAACCAAATACATTCCCAATGAGAACCACAGGAGGAGTGAGTAACGTCATCTGATTTACCCATGTTCATCTTGGATGTAATGTTTTAGAATGATACATTCACACTTGAAAAAAAAGAGGAAAAAAAAAAAAAAAAACAAAAGCAAAAAAAAATAATTAAAAAGCCAAAAAAACAAACAAACAAAAAAACCACAAAAACATATATATGTACAGTGCAGGCTATGATGTAAATGGCACAATCGCTGAAAAAGAATGAACTTTTTGAGAGAAACTATAAATATTGTATTATATTCTTTTATTTTATTGGCATGCTTTGTTGTGTTTTTTGTAAATACGGAATTTTAAAAATGTTACTACTAATAATCAAAAAAATGAATAATAACAATATAGAATGGCTTCCAGCTATGCCCTTTGTCACATTTGTTACCTTTTGGATTTTTTGAGACACTTTTCACTTTGTTGACGGAAATTGAATGAAATATAGATATTATATAATACAAAAGATATATACATGTATGCATATATGTCTATATGTATATACATAAAACAGAAAAAACACTGTCACATTTAATTTATGTGCAACACGTTCAGTGGATGTCTAAAACTGGTTGTTTCCAGCACCCTTCTATGTTGGGGAATAGCTCATGTGCGATGTTACTGGATGTAGCCTAAACATGACAAACGGATAATGTTACCAGCACATTTCTCACTTAACTGTCATATCTCTCACGGTCAGAGTATACAGAACACACCCCACAGTCACAGACACAGACACACGAAGGTGACTTTTCCTCACTGCCCACTACATTCCCGGTGATCTCTTCCAAGAAGGACGTCAGCTGGTGTGACTGACTGCCTCATGCACCCTGAGACAATTCCTACCCCAGGGACTTTTTTTCCTCACATGCCCACACATCAGTGCCATTGCAGCTCGACACACATACAGTCATGTACTTGCTTCTCATTCTCACATTATTTTTGTTGAATGGTTTCTTTCTAGTGTTCCACTCTATGGCATGTGCCTTTTTTCTGCTTTTTCTGCGAATTTGGATGTCAATGCCACACTGAAAAGAAAAAAAAACTAAAGAAAAAAAACAAAAACAAAACAAAAAAAGACAAAAATATATTTCCAAACTGTGGAGGGTTGGAGCTTTGGGGGTGAGCACAACATTAATCAGGGATGTCGACTTAGAAATACTGCCGGAGGATCATCCAGACACCCCACTTCATCTTAATATTCAACAGTGTGTGATGTTAACAGAAAAACAGCTAACTCAAAAATGTCCTGTTCTTAGTGCTATGTGTGTCACCCACTTGGCTTGTGAAAAAGCAGCTTGCCTTCTATATTTTGGTTTTCTTTCTTCTGTATTTCTGTTTCCATCTGAAATTTATTTTTGTATCAATATTTGATTATAGGACTCATTCTTTTTTTTTTCTTTTTTTTAGCATGGTTTATTATGGGCATTTTTTCTTTTTTGCTGAAAAATTAAAAAGTGCTTTTCAAACTGTTGTTATCATTTGACACCGTGATAAAAGAGGATATACAGTACAATATGATGGAGTGTTGCACAACCACTTGGACTCTTGGTAAGAATATATGAAAGATTGTCTTCATTTGAGCACGAACCTTTTTATTACCAATAAAGCAGCCTTCCAGTTACAACTCCTGTACTGTTGTTTTTAAATGAGGCATTTATTTATATTTGAAAGGGATTCAAAGATGAACTAAAGTGCCTTAACTTCCTTCGGGCTTATTTCACATTCACTGTGTGTACTTCATGTTGTGGTCACCATTTTGTGTAGTTTACTTTTGTGGTGCTGGATATGCATGGAAGAGAATCACAGAGCATCCTGTGAAATGGAGCTGGGTACTGAAAGGCAGCCTTTCAAATGTAATGGACTTATTGAGTTTGTTAAGAGCCCGTGTCAACATCCCCTTACAGGGTTGGACTATAGCCCCATTATTATGTAGTCCATTTGTACTGTGTTGCTCTTATTTGTGGTCCCTTATAAAGTAAATCGCTCAGAGGTATGTTATCAAACCCTCAGCCCCTTAACCTCAGAATGCACAGGCATGAGCAAAGCTGAGAAAGGCACGTTAGAGGATATTGATCTGTTTCTGTTTTCCATTAGTTGGACTGGCGAGAAAATATTGTGGAGTACGTGGAGGTGTAGCCTATGTAAATGATGCTTTGAGTTGTCCTCAGACACTGAGAAGATGGCCAATTCTCCGCTGAGTACCTCCCTTTGCTTTTTCCTTTTTTTCGTCCACTTACAAAATTCTGTCTTCCTGGCTCCCAGCTCCTTAAAGTCACGTGGACTCTTTGAGCGCCCCCTTCCTCCACCTACAGTTCCTCAGTCTCCCCGTTTTTTTTCCTTCTTTTTATATGAATGTATTAAAAACGCTTCTCATGTCGTGCTATGGATCGGGGAGCATGCTCCTCGCTGACGGATCAGCCGCCTTTTTCTCTTCTAAACACTGCATTACCACATACAAACCAGGGAAAGCTGTGTGAAAATGCAACGAGAGAGGGGAGAGCCAGGAAAGGGAAGTGGGAGGTGAGGAAGAGAGAAAAGGGGATGGGAGGTGCTGGAGCACTGCAGTGCAGATAAATTAATGCAGCAGTCGAGGCTGACTCAGCAGCACACTCCCAAATTGGCCGATTGCCTCCATGAGCAACCTGGTAACACTGGCTCCCCCGCTCAAAAAACAAACACACACCAAAAATAAGGACATTTCATCCTAAATTAGACTCGTTAAGTACATCTGAGAGCAGCAAATCTCCGACGGAAGCGGGCGTTGCCGCGCGTTATGCGGAGGAGCTGTCCTTGGTGCTGGAGGTGGAACCAGGCGGACGAGCATCCTCTGCCCGGCTGCAAAACTCTCTGGGTGGGGCCGCATCGAAGAACAACGGCTATGTATGGCGGCCAGCTAAACCCACCATAAAAATGCGTTTAGTGTGCGGACGAGCTCGACCTCATTCGTAGAGAGCCACGCCCACCCTCACCTCTCCTCGCTTTTCTCTCACCTCACACCACCGACTCTGAAATAGGCTATGCTGCCACATATCATGTGGTTTCTCCGTGGGCAAACTTGAGTCGCTAATTTTAAACGTACCACGCTATTTTCTTTGCCACGGCCTGGCTTTGTGCAGGAGTTTGTCTTTTTATAGCCGATACAGCGACGGTCACGATGATTATTATTGTTGGTCTAATTATTTTAGAGCTGAAAGTTGTGCTCGTCACTTGTGCTTTTATTCCCTTTTCTGCTCCTTCCTACACAGCTCCGCTGTTAAATGTGAAAAAAAGTAAGCAGTTGGGGGTGGGTGGGGGTGGTTTCTACTATATGAATCCCGTTTCAACCCTTGACTGAGATCAGAGGATGGGTGTTTCCTCCTCCTCTCCTTCTCTCCACTCAGGAGGGAAAACGGAGCCCAGAGAAAAAGCTCTCCATCATGGCCAGAAGGCTAGAGATCTCGTAAAACTTGAATCCCCTCCCTCAATTTATTCCCAACATACATGGACGCGTATAGATTAAAAACCTCAACCTCCAGCTTTAGCCTACAGTTTCTGTCCACCGGTATAAAATATGTCAACCCCTCCTTCCCCGCGAAATGTTAACTAGGCAACTCTGCCTGCTTCACTGCGTAACCTTGTTGTGCAACAATGTAAAAACTCTGTTATATGCAGTCTACACTACAAAGGAAAACAAAACAAACGCATTTACCAGAGGATTACCTTTATTATTATTATTATTATTATTTTTAGTATTTCCCAAATCAATCTGTGCTGAGCATGAACTGCCTGCTCTCTTTCGATTTGCCGAACAACAGCACCCACCGGTGGTCTTGGTTGTGTGTTAGAAAATATGAGCAGATTAAGAGGTTTCAAAGTTTTGATGACCGCCAATTCAGGGACACAGGACACCCCGTTTAATATCGGGTTCAATGCATTGTCTGTTCAGAGCATGATGCCTTATGTTGGTTATTATTTTTATGCTGTTTTATTTACTTTAAAAAATTTACAGATTTCATCATTTTTGACATCAGTTGGATTTTTCATTACCGGAAAGGTTAACTTCGCTATGATGCTTTAAACAGAAACATTTAAAATGAAGAAAATTCTCCTTTAGTCTGTGCTGCTAATTACTTTATAACACAAAGAATGAAAGAATAAAGACTACAATGGTGCACCTTCCTTGCTGTCATTGTAGAGCACATAAACTGTTTATAAGGGCCTTGAGAACCCTGGCACTATGCAGTTCCTCATCTACTCATTCCTTTTGGATAGCATTTATATTCCTTTTGATCTGTCTTATCGGTCAATACAAAACATTGCTTCATAAGATTTTATTCTGAAATATTAAATGAAAGAAATGAGTGCCACACAATATGAAAGGCATACAGGTGAATTTGCAATGCATTAGAAAAGATCCCAAATTGAAGTTTTTAATCTAGTTGTGCTTTTTGGGTTAATAATGGTGCAGAGATTTGTTTAAGAAGGCAAACCAAAACAAATGGATTAAAAAAAACTGTAAAGCTTTAAATGATTCGTTTAATTATTCAAACACTTCAAAATAACTAAATTGAGATGTTACTTTTTCTGATTGCTATAAAAATGTTACAAATGTACATTTTAATCTTAGAATACCAACATTTTTTGCCGCAGAGTCTCTGTTTTCTTTTATGCTAGATGGTGCAAAGCACTGACAGGAATATGTTTATCTCGGTGGTCTTCTATTTCTACTGCAATGTCATCTGTGAAATATATAAATAAATAAAAAATTACAAGAAACATTCAGACGTAAAAACTAATCCTGTGAATAAAAAAGGAATAATATTGAAGAAATAAAGTGAGTAACTTCTACAGAGTCCTCGTGAAATCCTGTCACCATCACAGAGGAAGCAGCGTCCGTACAAATGTTACTTTGCAGCTCACCCTTCTCTTTTGGGGTTGGCCAGCCACTCCACAAAGTCTTTAGCCTTAATCCGATCGAGATAGTGGGTGAAGTCATTGGTGAATGTTCCATCTGAATGCCTTTTGAGGTTTCGGACCATATGCTGTCCCCTGTCCATCTGATATGAAAGCCATCTAGGAGCAGAAGTTTTAAAGAGAATGGAGAATGTTTCACATTTCACAAATGCATGCCAAACATATTTCAGAAGTGCAGCTAACAATACAAATACACAACTGAGACTTCAAAATACCTCGATGGTCTAGATTTATCCACAATCACCTTCTGAGTATTTGAACAGATAAAAAGCAGCAGCAAACACAACATGGGCAAATTCATCCTCAGGTCACCTGCTCAACACAAGACCAAAAATACAAACACACTTTATCCTAAATCAAATGAACATCATTTTATTTTCTGAGTTCAGTTCTGAATAAGCTAACTCACCTCAGGGAAACTTAACACGTCTTTGGTGAAGCGCTGTACTTGCTGGACTGTTGCGCATGCAATAATGAAGCCACAGAAAAGCCCCTTCACACCTCAAAGATCCACTCGGGTTGGGCTAAACTACAAGTACTGATTACCTCTGTCACTTTATAAAGACAGCAGGTGTCCTAGTGTGACACAGAGGTCACCTCCCACAGCTGCTGAGCCTCTCACTCATTATGGTGGTGTGGATCATGGCTCATTTCAACTAGAGTTGTGTGTACTCTCCAGAAAGGTCAAAAGTCAGAGCCTACTCTGACTAACCCAGACACCAGCAGGTGTGAAGAAATTGTTTTGTTGTCTGACACCAATCACTTGAAGTGTATCGCTTGTTTCTGAAAAATGTGAAATCTAGTCAGTTCAGTGTGTTCAGCTGCAGTTAGCAGTAGTCCATTTAGATTTCTTTTGTTCTGTCTTTGGGCTGCAGAAAGAAGTCACGTAAGGTGATCATTGTTTTAGTGTCTGAATATTTGGTTGCATAAGCACAAAAACTTGGGTACAATACAAGACAGCAGTTAAATATACAAGATGTGACCATATTTGAATGTGGGTCGAGCTGATTAACAAAACCATTAACATTCACCTACAGCCAATTTAGAATTACGGATTACCCTAAAATATTTGCCTTTGGACTGTGGGCGGAAACAAGGGTAAAAACTTACATACAAATTTGATGTGGGTGGATGTAGGCACATGAACATACAGACTCCAGAAAGGCCTCTGGCACCTTGTTCTAACCCATGACCACCTCTAATGGGACCATCTTTCGCAAACTTAAGATCATAAAGAAGGTTTGAAACTAGTGACTAAGATTATAAACTCATTAAGAAAATATTCAGAGGTAATAAAGAGCAATGTGTAGGGTTGTTTTCTGATGGACTTCTATGCAGTCCAGTTTATCTCCCACCTTATTGTCATTAGAAAGAATGGTGCACTTTACAGAGCTGCAGGGTGAGCAGTTTTTCATATAAAATATATACCCTCACAGCATCCTGCATCCTGCCTTGTATCAGTAGTACAGGCTGCTGATGGTGGTGGTGGTGCCCATTTTGGACCATTTAGTGTCAAATTTGTTGTGATGGAGCAACAGCCTCAGGCGAGGGCAAAAGATGACCAGTAAAATTATAAATGAGTCAAATCCATGCAATTGATGGGAGAATCCCAGCTACAATATTCATCACAAAAGTTGATGAGCATCCCACTTGCAAAAGGGACAATAGTCCAAGGCCAGCTATACCATAAATCTGCTATAATCCACACACTGACAGCTTTAACAGGAAACAGCAGTTGTCTTCCCAGACCCACCACCCTGTACTTAGCAGGCCAGCAGTCATCCCAGCCTCAGAAAGCCAACACTGCAGCTTATAAATGTAACAAAAAGAAAAATTTGTGTTTGGCTGTGCCATTTCTTTGTTGCAAGCAAACATACCTTTGGAAAGCCCGTTTATGTCCCCTCAAATGGGGACGCATACAGTATGTAAGGAAATTACATTTGTAGGTTGAGCAGAAGAGTAAGTAGGTTGCATCCATGAAAAACTTGCCAAATCTTCTCTGCTAATTTGGAAACTACTTATTCTGCTACCGACTCTGGTGTAATTTATTGGATTCAATGATTGCCAACATGTTTTATTTGTTCAATTTAACAATTTATTCATTTAACAAGCAGGGGTCTCAGTAGCATGTGGAAGAACCATAAACAGCCACAACAGCCTGGTGCCTTCTCCTAATGCTGGTCAAACACTGCTGTGGGATGGCATCCTATTCTTCAACCAGCATGTGTCTCAAGTCAGCCAGTGTGGTTGTGTTGGTCACTCTGGCACAAACAGCACGCCCATGCTGATCCCACAAGTGTGTGTGTGGTCCCACAGTGAGGCTGAGGTCAGACTGCAGGCAGGCCATTCCATCCTCTCCATTCGCAAATTCTGGAGGTAGACTGATAAACCCCGCTCTGTGGGGGCAAGCATTGTCATCTTGGAAGATAGAGTTTAGTACCAGACTGTGAAGATATTGTATTATCACTGGCTGCAGGACCTCACCTGGATATCAGTAGTGATGAGAGTGAAACCGAAGCTTCAATTCGTGCTTCGACCCCTGCTGGGCTTACAACTCCAGAGAACCACTGCTCCGAAGCTTGCTGAGTAATTTAAAACCTTGCACTTTTCCAGGAGAGGGCGCTATAATTGAAGCTTCGAGTAATGAACCTATTTTTTGAAACAATGGGTTCAAGTGGTTCAGTGCTTCACAAAAGCTTAATTTTTTCATCACTAGTTATCAGTTTCTGCATTGAGGTTGCTTCCAGTGATGGCGAGCCTGATCCTGCACCTGGGGTACCCGACGCTACAAGCAAGAGTAGAGAGCACAATCAGCTGTTTGGAATTAGCACAGCAGTTTTTTCATGGATGTACTCAAATCTGCTGCTCACCCACAAATACATTTTACTTACAGATACACACCATTTAAGGGGAAATAAAAAACGTTTTCCAATATTATAAGATTTATGGCCAAGAAGTATTGTTACAACCAAGAAATAATCAAACACAAATGTCCTTACTTTTTGTGTCAAGTTTAGCAGGCTTTGGCCTACAAGAGAGCCAAAAAACACAAGTGGTATTCAACTGCATTGTAATGATATCATTAAAAAACCAACAGCAAACTGGTCACTATAAAAATTATTCTGAGCTACGTAACATACCTGCACAGAGACACAGATAATATAACAGCAGCGTTTACAGTATGGAATATAACTAAAGTTATCAGATACACCTGCTTTCAATTAACCCAACCCAAACACAGCTATTGGCTCGCATCAGTTGCGCAACACACAAAACCACTCCGCAAATATGGAGGTGAGTTACTGTGCGAGTTACACCGGTCCGTCCTACAGGAGATTAACACGAAGCTGTAGGTATTAGACTCGAAACGCTGAAAGCAGCAAAAACTCTTGTCAAAGTTTTGTTAAACCAGCTTTATTCACGATTAAATAAGCTCTTGCTGACAGGTTTGTGGCCAGTGTTCCTGTGAGAAATCAAGCATGCCGACAGCATTTTACGACTTTGATTTCTTCGATATTTGTGGACCAACGTTGGTGTTAAAATATGGAAAAACCTGCTGAATCGATGGGATTTTATTTCTTAAAGTACTGTCTTTGATCGTTTCCCTTATTTGGCTTGAGGTTTTTTTTGGGCAGCTTGAGAATGAAGGGAAAGCCCAAAAAAAGCGTGACAGCTGACAGCTTGGGCTTAACTGCAGGAGAAAAATGTAAAAAAAAAAACTGTTTTGAAACCGTAATAGTTGATATTTTGTCTCCATGTGCTTTCAAACAGTATAACTAGCAAGTTAATGCTCCAGCAAATTCTTAACCCGGAGAAAGGGTTTCACAACTTTCCAGAATAACTTAATTAATCGATGAACAGGTCTGTCGATATTAAAAATAACCGACATGTGCAGGTTTTAACCTACAAACACACTCCTTTAACTTGTGTGTTGAATGTGCACACAAGATAGACACTATATGATAAAAGTGGCGTATAAAAAGAGTGAAAAGAGGTGATTGAAAAAGAAACACTCATCATGGGAATCCCTCAGCAGCCTAGGTCTATTGCAGCATAACGAAGGGATGGTTCAGGGTCACCTGAACTAGCCCTAACTATAAGCTTGATCATGAAGTTTTAACCTAAGCTTAAAAATAGAGAGGGTGCCTGTCTCCTGAATCCAAACTCAGAGCTGGTTCCACAGAAGAGGGGCCTGAAAGCTGAAGGCTCTGCCTCCCATTCTACTCTTAAGTATCCTAGGAACCACAAGTAATCCAGCGGTCTGAGAGCAAAGTACTCTATTGGGGTGATATGGTACTATGAGGTCTTTAAGATAAGATAGGGCTCGATTATTCAAGACCTTGAATGTAGAAGCAGGATTTAACATTTAAATCTGGATTTAAGGGAGCCAATGAAGAGAAGCCAGAAAGGCAGAAATATCCTCTCTCTTTCCCTGTCAGTACTCTAGCTGCAGCATTTTGGATCAGCTGAAGGCTTTTCAGGGAGCTTTTAGGACTACCTAGTAGTAATGAATTACAATAGGCCAATGCTAGAAGTTATGAATGCATGAATTAGAATTGGAGACAGAATGTTTCTGATTTTAGAGAAAACTGAAAAAGCTCAATCCCCCCTCCTTAAGTGTAGTTTTTGGAACATGAAACATTATCTCAGTCATCTTGAAGGAACAAAAAACATTAAGAAATGAAAAAGATACACCAGAGCCAACCAAATCAAGGATTTAAAGACATGCACCATATTGCCAAAAGTAAATACTCACACGAGTATGAACGTGAGTGACATCCCATTCTTAATCCATAAGGTTTAATTTGATGTTGGCCGCCCTGTGTAGCTATAACATCTTCAGCTCTTCTAGGAAGGCTTTCTACAAGGTTTAGGAGTGTTTATGGAAATCTTTGACCATTCTTCCAGAAGTGCATTTGTGAGGTCAGACACTGATCTTGGAGAGAAGGCCTGGCTCACAGTCTCTGCTCAAATTCATCCCAAAGGTGTTCTATCGGGATGAGGTCAGGCCTCTGTGCAGGCCAGTCAAATTCTTCCACAGCAAACTTGCTCACCAAACTTGCTCATCCATGTCTTTATGGACCTGCTTTTTGCACTAGTGCACAGTATTGTTTTGAACAGGAAGGGGCCATCCCCAAACTGTTCCCACAAAGTTGGGAGCATGAAATTGTCCAAAACGTCTTGGTATGCTGAAGCATTGACTGAGCCAAACCTCACACTCGGCACAATGCAGTCACCCAAGTACCGTTATTCTGGCAAGCAGCAAACGCAGACTTATGCATCGGGTTGACAGATGGAGAAGCATGATTCGCATTGCGGTTGGTGATGTAAAGCTTGGATGCAGCTGCTCAGCAATGCAAACCCATTCTATGAAGCTTTCTATGGACTGTTCTTGAGCTAATCTGAATGCCACATGAAGTTTGGAGGTCTGCAGTAACTGACTCTGCAGAATGTTGGGGACTTTGTGCATAATGTACCTCAGCATCCGCTATCATTTTACGTGGCCTACCACTTTGTGGTTGAGTTGCTGTCATTCCCAGTCACTTCAATTTTGTTACAATTCCACTAACAGCTGACTGTGGAATATTTAGGAGCGAGGAAATGTCCAGACTGGATTTGTTGCACAAGTGACATCCTATCATGGTGCCATTCACTGAGCTCCTGAGAGGTAACCATTATTTCACAAATGTTTTTAGAAGCAGTCTGCATGCCTAGGTGCTTGGTTTTATACACTTGTGGCCATGAAGTGATTGGAGCACCTGAAATTAATGATCTGGATGGGTGAGTTGTCATGTATCGGCTGTGTGGCAGGCAGGAATGAGGACCTCAATGTAGGACACTGGGCACGGACGTGAACATAAATAAGTTTTATTGCTGGAATACGGAACAGGAACAAAAGGCAGGAGTCGGGCACAGGAGCACACAGCGGGAGGAAAATACTGAAGACGACGCGACAAGAAGCACAGAAAACACAGGACCTAAATACACAAGTAAACGAGGGGAGAGGAAACACCTGGGAGCACAGGTGAACGACATAACAGACAGGGGGAAGCAAAACTGAACATTACAGACAGGGACCAAAAGACTATCAAAATAAAACAGGAAGCCAGACGGGGAACAAAGACATGGACCGGACACATGGAAACACAAGGAACTAGAAATAAACAAACCAAAAGAACACAAAACACTGGGCCAACGGCCCAGGACCATGACATGAGTAAATACCTTTGGCCATGTAGTGTACACTAAAATCTTAAAATCAATCTTAAATTGCACAGTAAGCCAGCAAAGGAAGGCCAGAACATGCGTGATATGCTCCATCTTACAGGTTCAGGTAAGATGGTGAACAGCAGCATTTTTGACCATTTGAAGGTGTGAAAGGGAGACCAGATTCACACCAACGTAAGGGGCATTACAGTAATAAATACTGGTGGTGAGTTTTTAAACACTGGAAAAATGAATCTCCATAAAGATGATTCCTTTGTAAGTTTAAATGTGCAAAAACCTTTTACATTGTGATATAAATATAAGAAGCTGATGACAATTAGATGATGAGAAGCCAGCAGCAGTGCTATGCCTGAACAAATGCTATGCAGTAGCCCCTGTCAAAGACAAGCATATTGTTTACCTAATCATCCACATTGACCTTATCCCCAATGCTTTCTAAGGCCATATGAAAATGTTGCAGTGCTTCACTGCTTGTGAGAAAGGACTCTAATTATTTGCATGACATGGTCCTTTGGCATTAAAACAAAGCTGTTTAAGGCAAACTGCACTGGAAGCCCTTTTGCAAGCCAAAGTGCTGTGGTAGATTGATATAGCGAAACACACCTGCCACTTTGCTTCAAGATTGTCTGCACAGAACACATTATCTTTGGGTGTTGGAGCAAGGTTCTGTTACTATTCATGTGTCTGTTTGTTAGGGGATTGGCTCAACTAAACCTGCTGGAATGAAAGCAATCAGGAAACCCAGTGGCTAGTCTGCTGACTGTCTGTTGGCAATTTCTGGGGGCATTTTTTCTGGGGGCTTTGCACACAGACTGTTTACCTGAATTCAGCCAAAAGCTGCTGAAGAATGAATGAATGACTGGTCAATACAACTCAGAAT
>VUQJ01045005.1:0-14554 GCA_015108635.1 Andinoacara biseriatus | reverse complement strand
TGAATGGCTCCCATAAAATGCTGCTGATTGAATGAATACTTGTTCAAGCAAAAGCAGAAAAAGAAGAATGTAATTTATATTTCTTCACTGGTTAATAAAGTAGCTTAGACCCATGTGGTTGCTAAGAAGATTTTAGATTTATTTTTTTGGTGTTTCTAAAATTAGTTATTTTTTAAAAAGCAGAGCATATCCAATCACCTTTCGCATTTAACTGTGACTTCATAATATGTACCTGAGAAGTCTCGGTGACAATCTCATTTCCACCATCAAATTTCACTAACCAGTTTATATGTTCTGAAAGAAAGTCACATCCTCCATCAACTTAGTCATTCTCAACATACTGTAATCAAGATTTTTCTTTTTTTAAATCTAGGTCCCTGCTGTTACAGCTTACCCCTAAAAGTTGATGCTTTCAATCATCAGAGGAATATCCCTGATTTAACTGAAACTCTTTGAGCTGAAGATTAATCTATCCACATGGCACCATGCTTATGATTAACTGATTAGCTGAAATCTGATTTGGAGTGATTCTCTTGTTAGCAGCTGAGCCTTTCATGTTCAGAGAACGTGGCCTTCTTAGTAACCTTTCTGTAAATAGGTCCAGTTTTGTGCCTGCCTGCCCGTCATAAGGCAGTATATGTAAATTCAGAAGAGCATCTTTGAATGCACAAGCAGATGGGTTACAGAAACAGAAGACCACATTGGGTGCCGCTTCTTTCAGCTAAGAACACGCAACCAATGCTTGAATTTGCACGGGGTCAACAAAACAGAAGACTGAAAAAAATGTTGCCTGTTCTGACAAGTCTCCATTTCTGCTGCAACATTAGGACCTTTTGATCAGAATTTGGCATAAAAAACATGAAAGCGTAGATCCACCCTGCATTGTATAGATTGTTCTGGTGGTGTAAAATGTGTCACACTTTAGGTCCTCTAGTACCAACTGAGCATCGTTTAAACCCCACAGCCTACCTGAGTATTGATGCTGACCATGACCTTCTCTTTATGATCACAGTGTACCCATCTTTTGACGGTTGCTTCCAGCCATGCCACAAAGCTCAGCTCATTTCAAACTGCTTTCTTCAACGTGACAATAAGTTCACTGCACTCAAGTGGCCCCCACAGTCACGAGGTCTCAATCCAAGAGAGCACCTTTGGGATCTGGTGGAACGGGATATGCATCACGGATGTGAAGCTGATAAATCTGCAGCAGTGATGCTAACATGTCAATAGGGACCGAAGTCTCTGAGGAATGTTTCCAGCACCTTGTTGAATCAATGCTACAAAAAAATTAAGGTAGTTCTGAAGGTGAAACTGGTCTCCAACCCAGTACTAGCCAGGTGTAACTATGTCAAAAATATTCCAATTACTGCAGTGAACGGCCAAATTCAGATCAACTGACACAACTGAAATCCTGGTCAACTCAAGGAAATAAACTCGCCATTATTCATATACTCGGTCCCAGTAGGTATATGTGGGTCTGGATAAAAATTATAATTGAATGCAAATATATGGAATGGGGTCTCCATCAAAAGCTACTGTCAGTACCACCTGGGCCTGTGTGAAAGAGTGTATGATGATTTTACATTCCATATTATTAGCTTATTTGCATGGAAGTGGAGGCTGTGTTGTGTTAATCTGCTGAAAGAGGAAGGTGGAGAAAGAGGGAAGGCCAGGTGTGTTTCAGCTGCTTAAGGTGCACTCAGGCATTTACTGCTGTGCGTACGTGTTTTTGAAAGGTGTGTGTCAAAACGTTTTCACAGCTTCTTGTTTAGTGCAATATGAAGGACGCAATGCCCTTCCACACCCTCCCATCAACATCATATGAACCCACATTAGCTCTCATCCCTCTTTGATGTGCTGTGAGCTTCGGCAGTCCAGCCATCACAACCCAAACATTAGACGGCTTCCGGCGGTGAAAAGTGGCAGAGCAATTTGAGGTCAGACATAACAGCGAGGAGTGGCCACATCAAACAACCAGCAGGGAGCACATTGCGGACCAAATGTGCTGCCAACATTATCCTAAATTCTTTTATATAAAGTCAATAAATGTGCTTCGCAGTCTGAATGTACAGTTTGATGCTGGCTGTGTTTAGAGAGGTCATATTGGATAATGTCTGCATGTGCAAATATCACACATTTATGTACACTGGCCTGAGTTATTGGTCTATATATAGCTTTTTAAATCAAAGTCATTGTACACAGTCCTGCTAAAGCTTAATTCTCTTTTACTTTCTGTGACCATCCATTAGAAGTGGCGCAGAACATGCAAACTCCACACAGAAAGGCCCGAGTCACGGTGGATCCAAACCCTAGCTGTGAGGCAACAGCGCTAACCACCATGCCACTGTGCCGCCCCAAAGCAGAATGCACTAAACCCATTTTTTTCTGACAACAGAAAATAGAAAAATATATCAAATGTTTAAACAAAGAAAATGTGTCATTTTAAGAAATTCTTTTGCTCATTTTCAATTTGATGGCAGTGACTTATCTAAAAAAAAAAAGTTGGGATTGGGGTGACGAAAGCCTGGTAACAAGTCAGTGACAGGACTGGGTATAAAAACAAAAGTATGTTAGCGAGGTAAAAGTTCTCAAAATTAAAGATGGGCAGAGGTTCACCAATGTGCAAAAAACTGCATCTACAAATTTCATAACAATGTTCCTCAATGTAAAAGTGCAAAGGCTGTGAATGTCTCATCATCTACAATTCATAATATCAAAAAATTCCGAGATTCTGGAAATATCTTTGTGCGCAAGGGGCCGAAAAATCAATATTGGATCGCCATGAGCTTCAGGCCCTCAGACAGTATAGCATTAAAAACACACAAATCATTGCATGAACTCAGGAAGACTTCCAGAACTCAGTGTCTGTAAATATAGTTTGAACCAGCATGTTTTCATAGTAGAAGGGTGCAGTCCAGAAGAGGGGATGCTACACAGTGGTAAACATGGCCCTCTTCCAGCATCCCAACTTTTTTAGAGCTGGGTTTGTATAATACAGGTAATATATCTGAATGTATACAGCTGTTTTATTAACTGATAACTGATCTTGTTATCAAATGTGATAGTAACAGCTTTACACAGTTAAGCATCTAAAACACAAATAATATACCATAAAATAGCAGTGCTACAGCAGGAGACAGGATGGGAACAGCTGTCCTCCATATAAAAGCAGATTGTCCACCATAAACCTTCTCTTTTAGAACATTTGCAGTGCTAAAAACATTACATTACTTCTGTCCGTCCTGTCCTGAGCAACAGCAGGTTATCGCCATGACTAGAAAAGGTCATTTGTTAGGAAAACATGTACCATAGTTTTTCGGGGGAGTAATAAACAAAGGTATACAAAAGATGCATGTAATACTGCTGGGTGACCTTCTCCTTAGTCAAAATAGCTAAATAGCAGTACAGTATAGCAACTGCTATCATCTGATAGCTTCGGCAGCAAAGGTAATTGTCAGCCTTGTTGGCAAGACAGAGAAAGTGATACTGGGCATTTTACTTCCTACATAGTAATAACACATATTGGTCTCCTTTTTTATTATTTTTATAAACTTCTTTTTACATGTGTAAAAAGACTCACTGTGTCATCTTCATTGTCAAACACACGGTAAGACAAAAGTTATGGAGAGTTGATAAAGAGGGCAGAGGTGGGGGTGCTGGTGGGAGCAAACTTGCACGGTCAGTTTGAAGTGCTGGATATATGCTGAGATGCTGGCATGAAATTATAATAAAGCATTCTAGAATTGAATAAAATTTTAATAATAATCCACCTTCAAGGATCTCCAAGATCATCGTCTGCAGGCACAGCCCTAGAATGTAGCCACTATGTAGTAAGTCATTGCTTAGTTGTCCATGTCTTGAGTCCAACTAGGCAGGATTTGTTAGTATGACCATTTTGACTGTCAGTGCTTTGTGTGTGTTGAGCTGCAGCAACACTGGCAAGTTAAACTCCCAATCAATTTTTGTACCTGATTTATTTAAACCCACACAGACAATGTTGGGACTATGTGAAGCAGCATTAAATGAAATCCTCAGTGCCACACTAGCTTCAAAGCAGCCGTAAGGAAAAAATCATACAACTCTCAGTTATGTTGATTTTTATTGCCTATTCATAAAAATTTAGCCAAACCCTTTTCTTTACTATGGGCCATTATGATTATGAATCTGGAGGATAAGTATTTTTAAATGTGCCACACATGCAGTAATTCCGGTTAAATGTCGCTGTCAAACAGCCACAACGATAAGATACTACAAAAGTCTTTTTATTTGCCTTTCTTAAGACAAAATGACAATATGGCTAACTATCCAAATATCACAGCAGTAATATTCTGTGTTCTACTTCAGGAAACGTGCTGTTACAGGTGCCAGGCAATTTGCAGAAAATCTCATATACCAAACCTGACCTACCTGGAACACTACAAGGACTCTGGGCTGGTAGTCATACGCTTGGAGTAGTACATAATCCTGAGATAAATGACCCATCACATTACTCGCATCTGCTGTGTTAACATCTGCCTCCCATTCATCCGCAACACCTTCTCCGGGAGATGCTTGGATGCTTTTACAGATATTCCATTCTCATACTGCTGTAATGTAACATCTTAATCATAAACAGAACTGCTGCATCTACTCACGCTGCTCTCCAACACTCTGCCCTTTGAGACTTGAATGCCTTTCAAAAGGAATTTCTGTCAAATATTTGCTTGCAGCCATGCTTTGGTCATCATTTCTGCCAACACTTTTCCCTCCAAATTTTTGTAAAAATTATTTAATTTCCTACCATTTCCATTTTTAACTCTTGACTTGTTCCCAGACTTGCTTGAATAAACACAGGTTTAATATGCAAAAACTTTGGTGTCAGCAATTTTGATTTGGTTTTTGACAGGTCATCTGTCTTTAAAGTGTCATCTTATTATTATGATTATTGTACTACTGAAAGCATTTTGTGGTACTTTAACAAACTTTGATTGAAAACATTTAATAAACAACAACGTGAAAGACATTTTTTGAATGTCTGATAGATAAAGTATCCTCTGCTACCTAAAACACTCTCCTGCACACAAATTTAATTAATTGCTTAACCTGTTACACTAATTTGCACCTAAGTACCATTATTGCATTGCCTATTAAAATTCATTAACCAACATTACCAGTTGTAGATTAAATACATCATTCCAGCACAAAATTAAACAAAATGTAGAAAACTAGTGTTAGCTAGAGCTGCAGCTGTAATGTTGACATTACTTTCAGCAGGAAGTGCATGATTGTTCCTGCATTTGTTCCTGCTATAGGCTCTGAAACATCAACTTCCACTAAAGAAATACTGCATTCTTGACTCAAAAAGCACTGTTATTGAGTGTGTAGAGACTCATGGAAGTATACATAATAATACTACTAATTACACTGTGTGGGGAAATGTTCATTATTTTTTGTGTTCTTTTGTTCCAATCCAATGGTTCCCAATGTGCGAGCCGGGGGCACCTGGTGGGCCGCAAAGGTACTGCTGGAGGGTCACAGTAATGACAGAAATTTAGTTTGAAATTACTCACAATAAGTTACAGTTACACTATTATATAAAAAAGTTAATTAAAAATGGTAATAGGAGGTGTTACTCTTTGCTCTGACCTAAATTTACTGCTCTTGTATTGAAGTCCAGTGGAAAATGTGCATTAGCACTTTACATATGACTGGGCGACATTAGCAATTTATAGGCAACAGTTTGTGTTGTTAATGTTTTTTAAAATTTTATAAAATTTTCAAGGAAATACATCATTTTCTCTTGTTTTGTGTTTACGGCGGAAATTTAAAATTGGGGGGCCCCATGGGATTTTCTGGTTTTTAAGTGGGTTGCAGAACTCTTGACTTTAGTAATATCTGTTCTAACATACCAAAGTGTTTTTGGTTTGGTTAGAAAATTCTTATCAGCATCGGGGAATGTTAAAGACCCCATATGATCTGATGTGTACCATCTTAGAGAGTGAAGTATATATACAGGAATGGGACAGGAAGAAGACAGCAAGGGGGGGAGATGCACAGGGACTTTCCTGCATCTGAGTCTGTATATCTGGTTGAGGCTACAGTGATTCTAGGGCAAATCAGTGGCACGCAGGTGCAAAGTTGTGTGTGCTGAAGTGTTTATTTATTTTTGTAATAAAAGAAGAGAAGCCCAGAAATATCACAATAGCCTTAGAAAGATTTCCTTGGAGTGTAACGCCACCAATAAGTTCTTGAACAGAGGTGAGTTTGAGACCTGTTGAACCTGATTCTTACTCGTTTTTGTAGCATGTTTTGTCGTTGCTCAATAAACTCTTTATATCAGATTCTTGTAGACTTTTTTCTAAGAATCCACAAAACATTCAAGAGCTGATGAATTTAAACAGGACATGTGCCGCTGGTTTCATGTTTAAATCTGACCCGATTTGCACGGAAACTGGATAAATGAATCCACATATCACTTTTTTCTTTCCTTTTCTTGTTTTTTATCTGCCTCCTGAGCAACAGTCCCCTAACTGTATCAAGCTTATTGATACTGATTGGCATTAAAGTCAGAAGGCCAGCATAATTTCATGGAAACAGACAGTAAGAGCAGCTATTGATTTATTTGATTATTTATTTAATTATTCTGTTTGTATCTGCATTTTTATATGAAGCCCACTGAGTTTATCTGCATAAAATGCTGTAAAAATATGAATGATTTGGCTACATATCCTTTAATCTTATTTGAATTTACTTGATAGATTTCTGTTTCCCTTTGAATCTGCAATGTAAACAGGAGAAACATATGAACATCTGGATTTCATGCAGAATCCATTTATCACTTGTTCTCTGTGGGTTTGTGGGTTTTTTCTAGTAAAACAAGTGCAATTAATCGGGTTGATAAACATCATTTTTCCTGGTATCCTATCTTTGCCTCTCGTCCTCCGTCCTCCTTGCAGCTAATTTCTTGACCATCCCCATTCTCAAACTGAGTTATCATTGCTCAGAAGTGACGGATATATGCTCATATGGACAGATGTATTTCCTTACGAGATTGATAAAGATTGACCGATTCAATCCTTTATAGGCCAGACCAACTTTAATGATGTAAGAGGGGGAATTCCCTCAGGTGATAGCATCATCAGTATCATAGTGACTCTTATTTTAGAGCAGATTAACTGGATGATTGTCTACTTTAATTTGCTCAACAGTTAAAACTGGGAGTAGCCCCAAAATTCCTAATACGTGACTCGGGCATTGCCTGCCATATCCACATTTTATCTTTGGTCAGGGCAACTTGGGAAAGATCTTCATTTTCAAAGTTGGCATGTGTGCTTTTGTGTTAGAACTATTAATAAAAAAAACATTAAATTATTGCTTTGATGGAAGATCAGTAACAACAAAAGCAAATCAAACAAACAAGCAAAAAAAAATATTCCTGTGATGATATTTTATGTCTTTCAGTCTTTGGAGAAATGTATGTAAATTTAGCATTTAGTTTAGACATTGCTCCAGCGACTCCTAACTTTGAAAATTTATTACAAAGAACCATTACTGAGAGCAATGAATTGTTCCGTTTACCCTTTAGTGGACAGTTTTAGTTGAAGTATTTCACATCGCCGTGAGTGCACATACTTTTAGACTAGACGATCCCTTTGGGAATCAGCGCTGTGACCTGGCATTAACAAAACCAAACCAGCAACAATAGCTTTCCCCAGCAGCTGTTGTGAGATGAATTACCCAGAAACTTTATGTGATTAGTCAGGGTATTGCATTAGCAAAGACAAGACATGACTCATTTTCAGGTACAAGAGCACATGCTGCTTTGTAGCAGTTTGACTCGGGTTAGTGAGAGAAGGTCTTGGTTCTTTAAAGAGTCAGTGTGAGGCGAATCTAATGCATCTTGGCAATGAATAGTGTCCATTGATTCCACCACATCAAACTCTCTTCCTCTTCACAGAGCCCCTTGCATGTCTCTTGCTTGGGGTTTTTTTGTGTGTGTGAATGTGTGCACACATAGATTCCGCTGGAACAAAGGAAATCCTTCCAGGATGAGAATTTATGCAACATTCCCCACTGAAAGCTTGAACGAACTGCCAACAGGAGAAAAATCTTGGATCCATTTATTTGACAGTGATTAGGAGTGACTGATTATTTCAGGGCATGGCATCACTTGCTAGGCTGGGGGTTAGGCTGGGGGTTAGGCTGGGGGTTGGGCGGGGGGGGTCATGTTTATGTTGACTGATGAAATAAAGACACTGACATCAGGAACTCCCCCACACAAACAAAAGAAAGATGCATAGAAAGTTGCCCTCTGACTCATGGTATTAAGCCAGAAATTGCAGTGTGACCTGTTCTTTTCTGAGAACATAGAGACTGCCTCAGTGCACAGCGACAGCTGTATCAGTGTGAGATCTCCTGAAGAGGAATGGAGCTGTAATGTCATTTATCTGCAGGCCTCTGTTAACGTTTGCTCCCAGGGAAGTACGAAATTGAGATAAAAACTGGTGACCAATCGAGTGTCAGGCTGCCTAGTGCCTGCTCGCGCTGATGACGTTCGGATAAAAGCAAACCGATGAGAACACGTGCCACATCCTCAGATCCCAGTAGTTTCTATTATCTGGGGCTCTGTGTATTCATTGGCAAAGCTTGCAAACGTTATACCAAAATCAATACTCTGCTGACTGGCTTGCTCCTTTTTTATTATAGGTCTGGCCATAAAGTTAAGTATGAGTCATTATCAAGAACAGCCTAATTTCCCTGATTTATGCCGTTAACGAGGGCCTTTCAGTCTTTGGTCTCATCAGTGACAGTCTTGTTTATGAATGTGGAGAGCGTAGTCAACCAGGATAGTAACACAGGTTTTCAGAGGGAGCTATAAACTGGGCGCACTCCCCTTGGGGCTAATATTGTCTAATCAAGACAATGGACTTCGATCCAATTGATTGTTTAAATCTTTAAATTATTATTTCAGACACAACAAAGATTATATATATATATATATATATGTGTGTGTGTGTGTGTGTGTGTGTGTGTACAATTTAAATTACTTTAAAGTACCTTGTGAGCATCTGACACCAAAATCATTTTGATTTATTGCAAAAAGCTGTCATGACTCTTGCAGCTATACCATCTGCAAACTGAGATTTCAGGTACTTAATAGTCATCATTTAGCACAATAGCAATCAGTTGCTTAGAATGATCACTTGTACATGTATTGGATTCTAGTACTGTACTGTAGGATGCCATGTATATTTATTCCATTAATGAATTTAATCAAAGGCTATACAGGGCAAAAAAATCACCACTAACAATTTAAACACCAAAAAAAATTTGCATACATTTTAATTGCCTGTCACAAGCAGGCTGCACCAGCTAAGTAGCGGCTCAGTCACACGAAAGTAAAAGCAGAACAGCAAACTACTTGCAACTAGTTAAATGCAAGTAGCTGTGGCAACAAACTGTTCCACAAGAGGTTGTGCATGCGACACCTTAATTCGCTAGGTAACTACTTCTGATCGCAAGGCCATTGAGCAGGTTGCCTGATCGCCAAACACTCACCATCCAACTCAGATCAACTGCAATCACAATCACAGCAACTGACCAGTGGTTGCACTCCTGGTCCCTGACTTTGAAGCAACCGTTTCATAGACGATGAGATCGAAAGTTCATTGCACACAATCACAATGATTTTAATCCAAACACTGTTTTCCATAGTGTGACTGTAGCATCAGTGGCTTTGGAACTAGCACTTGGTTTAATAGCAAACGTCTGGCCAAGAGACAAAAACTGAAAGTCAGCCAATATACAGTACATCAATGTATGGTAATTAATGGGTACTGTTAGCCAAATGCGCTAACCATTACAATATGTTAGCATAAATAAAAAATTAAAAAACGCTAGACAGATAAAATTCTTCAAGTACTTTTTCCACTACAGGCCTTGAACACTGCTTTAACATGTAGAAAAAAAAATCAAAGCCTGAGCAACCTTCCAACTTTTGTTATAGATGCTAAGCTACGATTAAACAAGGGTGAGGGTTAGCAAACAGACACTTGACATCAAAAGGAAAAACATACAATAAAACAGAATAAAACAGTAGCAGAAACATCACAGGTCTTACCTTGAAATCGCAAATGCACGTCACCATGTTCCCAATTCTTAGGCATTCCCCATCAAACTTGCATGTGTTTGTGTCGCACAAGAACAGGTCTGTGTCCCGGTCATCGAAACCTGGAGGACCAAAGCCAACAAGGGACAACAGTGACTAAGTGTTTCTCTGTTGAGCCTTCAAGCAACTCTAACCTGAACCCCATTCAGGGTCGTTCGTAATGAACCTCTTCCATTAGTCATCTCTCCCACAGCACGCTGCACTTTTGGAACACATAGGCCTGCTGTGCAATTTAAAACACAATGCTAGCGCATTCCTTGTCCTTAGCTGTCAAAATGAAAAAAAGCAGTAGTGGCTGGACTTTACTGAAGGGGTGAACAAAAGATTTTTTGATGATGGCATATTACATGATGTTCTGATGATGATGGAGATAATGAATAGTTTATCACTGAGGTCACAGCATATAATTTTGTCTCCTACATATATTTACTCAGTTTCTCCACTTATTTATTTCCCTTTAATATTTGTTTGTGTACAACAAGACTAACTCCTGGGGCGTTGTCCAGCAGAGGCAAAACTGGGATATGATCCGATTCAGGCTGCGTTAGGGAGCTCAAATGACTCCACCATAGCTTCCTGAATCAAATCAAAGAGTCACATGGGTCTGACTGTAGACTGAGCTCAGGGCTGTTAGTTTACCTGAAATGATTGCTTTAAAAAAGCCACATGTGCATGAAGCCTTTTTCCAAAGTAGATTTACAGTGTATTCCACCAAATTCCAGCTGACATAAACCTGGGAATTATGTGACGCCTATTTACCCAAATATTATTTTAACTCTTTCACCCTTGGATGAATACAATGGGTAACCCTCGTTTCTCTTTTTTGAACTGAGCGGTTTGTGCCACACTTTCAGGCCTGCTTCCAAAACAAAATGACTGGGAGTGCATCAGATATTAGTGTGGGTGATCTCTGCCTTTACAGCTTACTAGGGCTGCCCTTGGAAAAGCCCAAAACCTATTCTAGTGGTCGTCAAACCACACCTTTATTGATATAGACTGAGGTGTCAAAACTCGTCATTAACATTAGCACTCCCAGGATTTTAGAACTACTAGAACTCCCATAGGTGGTCATTTTGACCACCATACATTATTTGCTTAAATTTACAGTATAATAAATCAATATAATTTGTAGAAATATAATTTATAATCAATAAAACATTGAAGAATACATGGATTTGTAATGTTATCAATCAACTAAAGATGGTTATGGAAGCAACATCAGTAGTGGGAACATATGTGTGTGTGTAGATTCTCAGTATTTAAACCCTAGTAGGAGTTTGGAGGTGGTCATTGACCCATTATCATTTACTCCTCTTTCAAACTATCCCACCTTCCCAGTCCAAAATGTCAAGAGGAAGAGTGTCCTTCATCCTTTGGGTGCAGAAGTACAGCTGAGTCTTGTCATTCTGGGGTGGCCCTTCCATGTTATGCCTTTGTGGAGTGGCTGTTCAGTTTCTCCAAGTAGAGGTCTGAGCACTCTTTGCTGCACTGCACAGCATACATTAGGATGGAGTTGTGTTTGGGACTTTTGTTCTTGGGACCAGTTTTTGTCATAGTGTATGGCTGGGATGTTGTGCTTGGAGGAAATTCTCCAGCATTTCTCTGACAAACCTGCTACGTAAGAGATAATGTTAGTTGGTGTCTGACTTTCTTTTCTGTGCATCTTCACTGATTTGATGAAGGCCCAGTTAGGATGACCACGTCTTTTGAGGATGCCACTGTTCATATTTTGGACCTAGAACAAAGATGGTTTGAAAGAGGCCATCTGTGTCCACTGTGAATGATCATCATTGAACAGAGGTGGTGACTTATGACACCAGCTGTCAGCTTCCTACAGATCCCTTCCAGGTGCCTCAAACCCCACTCACACCTTACTTCAGGTTACCTACTGAGGTCACCCGAAGTGACCAGGTCTCACAGGTATCATTGGTTTCACAGGAAACACTTTGTGGCAATGATCCGCGTTTGTTTTACACCTTGGCTCCTGATGATGACCACCAACGGGTCATCAAATACTTCCGAAGGGGACAACCCCCACTAGGGTTTAGATAAAGTCCAGTCACCTTTAATTAAGTTCTTCAGAATACCAGGAATGACACTGTGCCCATCAACAGCAGGTGGGAGCTATCAGAGATCAAAAAGCGTCCAATTTCACCAAATTACGCTGTTTATGCATATGATCAATATGACTGCTATGACCATGGTCACAACCATCTTTAGTTGTTATGTAACATTACAGATTATGATTACAAATTATATTTATACATTATGTAGAATATTGACTGTGCACACAGTAATATTGAGCCTCCACGGATGCTGTAGTTCTGGTTCTGCGCACTCTGGTGGCGGCTTTGTTTATGTTTTTTGACACAAGTTTCAATGGTCACTGTGTGTGGGTTTGCGGCTAGCAGTCTTCATTAAAAGCCAAGTTTACAGCTCCATTACGAGACTCGTTGTTTCCACAACACACAACATGGTGTCAGAAGCCTTGGACTTCAATGGTTTTCTGGATTATTTTGTGTTGTGAGCACATTTGTGCGGGACCATTGGGCTTTTCGCAACATGGCAGACAGCTATAGATGGCCCGACCCGCTAATATCTGATGGCAACATAGCGAAGAACTGGCGTGTATTTGAGCAAGAATATGACATCTTTATCGCAGCGACGCACTTGGACAAGCCGGCGCGGACTCAAGCCTACATTCTTCTGAATCTGGCCGGGCCTGAGGCCATTGAACGTGAGCGATCATTTGTGTATGTAGCTGAAATAGGGGTGCCTGGCAGAGACGGGACATGTCTTGGTTCCCATGGACTCCATATGCCTCAAAAGAAAGTTTCGTGAAATGTGCAGCCCTCGGACGAATATCACCATGGAAGGACATAAATTCAACACATGCAACCAAAGGGCTGGTGAGGCTGTTGAATCATGTGTCAGTGATTTGAGAATAAAAGCAAAAACTTCCAATTTTGGTGGGTTTTGTGAGGAGCTCATCAGACAGGCTGTTCTGTGGCATCGATAACGACCATCTCAGGAAAGTACTGTTACATGATTGTGATCTAAAGCACAATGAGTTGGGTAAAATGGTAAATGGACTAGTTCTTATATAGCGCTTTTCTACTCTAACTGAGCACTCAAATCGCTTATGCAACATGTTTACATTTACCCCATTCACACCAGTTCATACTTCCATATGGAAGTAAGCTAAGTGCTTTAATTATCTAACATTCACACACATTCATCCAACGCTTGTGTCGGAGAGCAACTCGGGGTTAAGTATCTTGCTCAAGGATACATTGGCATGCAGCCTGGAGGAGCCCGAAATCAAACCGCCAACCTTCCGATCAGTGGGTGACCTGCTCTACCTCCTGAGCTACAGCCACCCCTGGTAAACTGCGACTGGTAAACGCCCAGTCACATACTCAATGACGCTTAACCCAGAGGTGAGACCAGTAGTTCGCACTGCTCCCCACATTCCTGTAGCCTTGAAAGACAGGGTCAAAGCTGAACTACACAGGATGCAAGAATTAGGTGTAATCACACCACTCTCAGACCCCACTGATTGGGTGTCGTCCATGGTCGCCACCAATAAGAGAGACAAACGAGAGATCAGAATATGCATTAATCCCAAAGATCTCAACACTGCCCTTAAAAGACCACACCACCCAATGTGGACTGTAGAGGATGCTGAATCACTAATGTCTAATGCCACTGTATTTTTAGTTTTAGAAGTCTCACCACTTTCAGCGCTTGTTTTGGTCGTTACAGATTCCTACGGATGCCATGTGGGATTAGCTCTGCGAGCGAGGTGTTCCAGCGCACCATGGAGCAAATCTTTGCTGGATACCCCTGTGCCATTATTGTGGACGACAAGGAGGCAAGGACATTGAGGAACATGATGCCAACCTAAGAAAAGTACTCAATCGAGCCAGAGAGACTCAAGCCTCAAGCCTCTCAAGTGCAAGTTCAGACTGAACCAGGTCAGTTATGTTGGGCATGTGTTCACTGCTCAAGGCTTAAGATCAGACCCTTCGAAAACAAAGGCAATAAGTGAAATGCCAGTGCCAGTGGATTTGCAGCCTTACAGAGATTTCTCGGCATTGTCAATTACCTCTGGAAATTTATACCTAGTTACAGTGAAATCACTGCCCCACTCCGACAACTTACACGCTAGGACACTGTGTGGTCATGGGATGAACAGCAACAGCGTGTTTTCGAAATGTTAAAGGAACACATGTCGAACCCTCTTTTATTACAATGTTTGCAAACCTGTCACACTCACCTGTGATGCTTCACAGTATGGACTTGGTGCAGCATGCATGCAGGAAGGAAACCCAGTGGCCTCTGCTTCATGTACCCTGACAGACACTGAAACAAGATATGCCCAAATCGAGAAAGAGCTACTAGCTG
>VUQJ01045004.1:36901-56247 GCA_015108635.1 Andinoacara biseriatus | reverse complement strand
TACCAGCATAAAATAAGAAATTTCCACATCAGCATCTAGTAAAAACAAAAAACTGAATAATTTAACTTGATCCATTCAAAGTCCATATAAATACAAGATAAAACCCTGAACAGTGTCCTCTCACAGGCTGGTAAAAAAAACAAAACATGCACTCAGGTCATCAGTAATTACTTGTGAAACCGTACAAGACAAATGCAATATATATGATGACCACCACCTTACTTAAGCTAAAACATTAAAAATACCAGTAAAGAGTCACTTTTCATTCTCAGGTTGAAGGCACTCATGTAGCCCTGGGGTCAAAATATAATGGATGAAAATAAAATGGGTGAGAAAAGTTCCTAATTAACGTTTCCTTTACATATCGTCCGTTCAGAATTATGAGGTTCTATCTGACATTTATGACAAAATTGACTTATTGTCATATTCTTATTCGCTGACTGCTAAATCAACAATATGTAAGAGTATGTATGCAAAAATCAATCTTTCACTTGGTATTATAAGGTTACATTTTTTTAAATTGCAAAACTGGTCAGAATGCAGATAGAACCTTATAATTCTAAGGGGACGATATATTCACTGGCACACAGGAATACAGTTTGGCAAACTGGCATATGCCATAAAACTGGCCCCAACATAATCCATAATATACAGCTTAGATACAGTGAAATGCTCCATACCTCAACAAAGTACATGTTGTGAGAGGGAGGAAATGAACACTTTGTGCTGGCAGCATACAGCCTCATAATACAGAGGAAAAAAAAAAACGGTTATTGCATAGACATCTCTGGAGTGTTGGAAAAAGAAAGGAAGAGGGACTGAGGGAGTTTGGCCGGGACATGCTGGTTTGAATATGGTTGGATATCTTCATAAACATTAAACATAATAACACAATAATGTACAATGATTTCAGCGATCAGATATCCTGGCTTTCACTGGTACAGCAATACTGCAGCACGGTCCTTATAAAATTACCTACTCATTATAGCTTTCATGAGGTGAGATATGTAACCTAAGACCTGCAAAATATAAATTAAGACTTTAGGATCATTGTATAAAAACCTTGGCATGTTCCCAGAGCTCACTTTCCTTCTTCTCTGTGCCTCCTTTATTGTCCCTCTTGTACCTCGCTGCTTGTTCATGTCTTTAATCACTTTGGGGCTTGCTTTGGCCAGCACCTGGTCGGCTGGATGGCTCAGGTGAAACATCCACACATGCTTTCTGGTGAGTGAGACAGCGTCGCCCATGGCTACGCCTCCGCTGCCCTGGGGACCGCCTTGGACTGCCAGGCATCTTTGTAAATAGGAATATAAGGAATAATTTGATATAAGGACTCACAAAGTTACAATTTAAAAAACCATCAAATTAGAATGATTTGTATAGTTAACACCTTAGTCCTGAATTATTTTCAACAACAGGCTTCTGTACATATCCTCCATCTAAATCAGCCATTTGCCAACTGTCAGGTTAACAACAAAGTGAAGGCTGAAGAGACCGGCACTCTGCTTCTTTTACCTGTTCATATCCTTTATCTTCGTCATCTAGTTCGCTAATGGACTGCATTAATGAGTAGAGGTTCATCCTGCCACTGCGATTAACGCTCGGCATGGCCTGGAGATGAAAGAGAAATAAAAAGATGAGTAGCCTTTGATGCACTCTGTGTTAGTATATGAGGATAAATGTGGGTCAGGCAGTCTGCTCACCTTGTCTGGTTCATTTACAGTAATGAGAGGGGCTGTCTGCACAGGATCTTGGATGGTGTCAGACTTTGAGGAAGGGTGTTCAAATACCTGGGTGTGGTTGATAAGATACAAAGGAGTTGAAGCTGTAAAGGGAAAAAATTCTTAAGGATTTAAAAGATAATAAATTATTCAGGATTATTTACCTCACACTCTTCCCCTGAATAATTTTTTTCATCTGGATTATCTATGTCATCCTCCTCATCGAGTCCCTCATCTTCCTCATCCTCTTCGTCGTCGTCGTCTTCTTCTTCTTCATCGGCTGGCTTTTCTTCCTCCCCTCTTTCCTCATTTCGTACTGACTTTTGTCTCTGCTCTCTTGACTTTCGCTTCCAGAGAGCACTATGGCGCTGCTGGCTGTAACAATAAATGCACAGACAAAACATTCCTCACTTGAGCCCTCAAACTAGTGAGTGAGCAGAAAAAGTAAAAACACTTCTTTTTTTTTAAAGAACCGTTGTCAATGCTTCTGTCAAATTTTACATCACAACCAGCTGATCATTTTGGAAATAAGCTGGTCACACAGCACTGGGTCTAACCTTGCGCTGAGGATGCCGCTATAGGTCTGGAGCTGCTTCATGAAGCCCTCGTTGGGCTTGATAATGGACCGGCGATCCCTGACATAGTTCAGCGCCACATCCAGCGTCCAGTACTGCTGCTTCATAGCGTATGCAATCACTGTGGACGCGGAGCGGGAGACGCCCATCTTGCAGTGCACCAACACCGCCTGGCCACTCTTCCTGTGATACACAAAGATGAAGAGGAACTCACCCAGTGATTTAGGATTTTGCTTAACAAAAATTGAATAATGTAGGAAGAAGTGCTGGAATGAATATGCTGAGATGTGATAACCTACAGATTTACAAATGTGGCAACATTAAACTGACTGAGCAGCTGAGCGAATTTAATATTTGCAGCTTTAATTTTTTTTTCCACCAGAGGGTAGCTTGGCCCTCTCTCAGAGGTTCTGTTTCAAGAGTCTAAACTGAAAACACGGGTGGCAGTGTTTTTCTGTTTTTGCTGTTTGATTACCACCTGTCATGATGTTTCACAACTCAGTCTGCGTTTGTAGACATCACTGACACAGTTTAGACTTAAAATGGGAATCTGAGTCTCAGTGTGACAACTCAGAACTGCGAAACTGGCCAGACTAGACACAAGGGGAAACACTTAAGATAGAAATGATAAATGTAAAACATTAGGTATGCCAGTATGGTTAAATCTCACCCACATTTTATATTCTATTCTCATTTATGTTTTTTTAATGGCCACTTTATTAGGTACACCCTTTCAACCGCTTGACGATGCAAGATAGCTCAAAGAAAGGTGGATTTCACCATACAACCATCTCGAGGGTTTACAGAGAATGGTCTGAAAAAATAAATATCCAGTGAGCAGCAGTTCTCAGTGAAAATGCTTTGTTGATGTCAGAGCTCAGAGGAGAATGGCAAGACTGCTTGGAACTGATGGTAAGGCAACAGTAATTCAAATAATCACTTGTTACACCCAAGGTATGCAGAAGGGCATCTCTGAATGTATAATACATCAAACTTTGAAGCAGATGGGCTACAACAGTAGAAGACCACAGCAGTCAGAAAAGAACAGGAAACTGAAGGTACGACTTGCAGAGGCTCACCAAAACTGGATGGTAGGGACAGAATTGGGTATAAAAGCATGGACCCCTCCTGCTCTATATCAACAGTTCAGGCTGATGGTGGTGTAATGGTGTGGGGGATATTTTCTTGGCTACAGTTTGGGCCCCTTAGTACCAACTGAGCATTGTTTAAACACCGCAGCCTACCACAGTATTGTTGCTGACCATGTCCATCACTTTATGACTAGGGCGTACCCCTCTTTTAATGGCTGCTTCCAGCAGGATAACACACCGTGTCACAAAGCACAAATCCTCTCAAAATGACAATAAGTTTACTGTACTCAAATGGCCTCCAGAGTCACCAGATCCCAATCAAATAGAGGACATTTGGAATATGGTGGAATGGGACAGTCACATTCATGAATATGCAGCCAACAAATCTGCAGCATCTGTATGATGCTGTCATGTCAATCTTCTTATTTTGGATACTCAGCAGCTGATCTTCCTCCATCTCACCCTATCCCTAGCATCCTCCTCTGTCACACCAATCCTCTATATGTCCTGCTTCACTACATCCATGAACCTGCTCTGAGGTCTTCATCTTTTCCTCCTGTCTGGCAGCTCCACTTTCAACATCCTTTGGTCAGTATTTCCATCCCTCCTCTGAACATGTCCAAACCATCTCAGCCTTGCCTCTCTGACTTTGTCTCCAATTGCTCACCCTGAGTTGTCCCTCTGATATATTCATTTCTAATCTTGTCCATTGTTTCTACTGACTTTCATTCCTCATCTTTCCAGAGCATGCCTCCACCTCTCCAGGCTCTTTTCCACCTGCTCCCTACGCCCTACTACACATCAGTGTCATCTGCAAACATCATAGTCCACAGAAACTCCTGGTTAACCTCATCTGTCAACTTGTCCATCATCCTTGCAAACAAGGGGCTCAGACACAATCTCTGATGTAATCCCATCCCCACTTTTAACCCATCTCTTACTCCTCCCTCACACCTCTCTGCTGTCTCACTGTCCTGCAACACCCACATATACACTATACTGCCAAAAGTATTCACCCATCCATACAGAATTCAGGTGTTCCAATCACTTCCATGGCCACAGGTGTATAAACCAAGCACCAAGGCATGCAGACTGCTTCTTCAAACATTTGTGAAAGAATGAGTCGCTCTTAGGAGCTCAGTGAATTCCAGCGTGGTACCGTGATAGGATAGCACCTGTGCAACAAGTCCAGTCGTGAAAAAATTTCCTTACTACTAAATATTCCACGGTCAACTGTTAGTGCTGTTATAACAAAGTGGAAGCAATTAGGAACAACAGCAACTCAGCCTCAAAGTGGTAGGCCATGTAAAAATCACAGGATGGGTTTATGCTGAGGAGCATAGTAAACAGTTTCTGCAGAGTCAACCACTACAGACCTCCAAACCTTATGTGGCCTTCAGATTAGCAGTGATGTAAAACACGCCGCCACTGGACTCTAGAGCAGTGGAGATGTGTTCTGGCAAGCTGATGGACGAGTCTGGGTTTGGTGGTTGCCAGGAGAACGGTACCTGTCTGACTGCACTGTGCCAAGTGTAAAGTTTGGTGGAGGGGGGATTATGGTGTGGGGTTGTTTTTCAGGACTTGGGCTTGACCCCTTAGTTCCAGTGAAAGGAACTCTTAATGCTTCAGCATACCAAGACATTTTGGACAATTTCATGCTTCCAACTTTGTGGGAACAGTTTGGAAATGGCCCCTTCCTGTTCCAACATGACTGCGCACCAGTGCACAAAGCAAGGTCCATAAAGACATGGAGGAGTGAATTTGGTGTGGAAGAACTTGACTGGCCTGCACAGAGCCTTGACCTCAACCCGACAGATTTTCTTTGGGATGAATTAGAGCAGACACTGTAAGCCAGGCCTTCTCGTCCATCAGTGTCTGACCTCACAAATGTGCTTCTGGAAGAATGGTCAAAAATTCCCATAAAAACACTTCTAAACCTTGTGGAAAGCCTTCCCAGAAAAGCTGAAGCTGTTATAGCTGCAAAGGGTGGGCTGACATCATATTAAACGGTATGGATTAAGAATGGGATGTCACTCAGGCTCATATGCATGAAAGCAGATAAGCGAATACTTTGGGCAATATACTGTACTTCTCTCTCACTCCTGACTTCCCCATGCAGTTTTGGCAACTATCATGTTTTCTCTAGATTCACAAAGACACAGTGCAACTCCTTCTGAGCTCCTCTCTACTTCTCCATCAACACTCTCAAAGCAAACATCACATCTGCTGTGCACTTTCTCAGCATGAAGCCATACTGCTGCTCACTGATCATCACCTCTCTTCTTAACCTGGCTTCATCAGCTCTCTCATATCTTCATGGTATGGCTCATTGATGCTGTCATGTCAATATGGACCAAATATTTCCAGCACCTCATTGAAGCTTTGCCATAAAGAATTGAGGGAATTCTGAAAGCAAAAGGGGGAACAACCTGGTACTAGCAAACTGTAGCTAATAAATAAATTATCCGGTGATTCATACAAAAACTTAGCCTAGCACCTGGTGAGAGTCATAAAATGGTCTGGCAGTTACAGTTTAACAGGAGCACAGCAGATTTTGGATGCTTTCCAGTCTCCACTGAGCTAATTAGCTGCTTATTTACTCTTGAGAATTGTATCAGTCAGGCAAGAAAACATATAAAAATACACATCAAAGTGGTTTATGCCTTAAAGGACTGTAGTTCTGTGTTACAATACCATCCTGCTCTGTATCTTCACAGACAGACAAATTACCTCTTGGGAAATTTAGAGTTTCACACATTTCAGCCCCTAATTAAGCATCTGTCCAGAAGGAGCAATCAAAAACTTTTTTCACAAGTCTGGATTTTAAAGGCCTCTGGTACCTTGCAGTGTTGATGAAGTTGAATGTAGCTGGCCAGTGGGACAGCAAGTCTGTGGCTTCCACATCGTACACTCTGATGTTCATGTAAGTGAAGGACTCAGGGAAAAAATTGTCAATCTCCCTCGTCACATTCAGAATGTAGCCCACGCTGAAAAACATCCAGACACAAACTCAGAGCCAGAGCAAACACAATGCATAGTTAAGTACTACCCTGTGAGTTAATGGAATATAGAGACAGATAACAACACACACAGAGCTACAGAAAGTGTTGCAGGTGAAACTACTAACTTATTTTTCTGCAGCTCCTCAAAGTTAGCTGCATTCCACTCAGAGCCCTGAAACCAAATAAAGACAGAGGTTAAGGCAAGGGCAGAGAAGACGAGACAGAACAGGCGGGCAGAGTCATCTTCCCTATCACTGTCAACACAGATCTCCTACAAAGAGGAAGTTACAGTCACATGACAACATCCTGGTAAAAGAACACTTTGCAGTTTGTTTATCAACGCAAAAGAAAGTCTTCTCACTATTGACTGTACAAATAAAGCTTTTAAAATATTCAGACCTTCAACAATGACTCACCAGGTAAAGGTAGTCAAATATTTTAGAGGGCTTGTCCATCTGAGCCATAGTGACCAGGATCTCATTGTCGATGTACTCCTTGTAGGGTCTCATGTCAAAGCCTATCCTGGTCTCCAGGGTAGAGTGCACCTACAGTACAAAATAAATGCATTTTCTCAAAATTCTTTTACACTTAAGTAATGCTCTAGTAATTATTTGGCTTTTTTTTTTTCAAACCAACTTCCTGTTTCTATCTGCCCACACATCTCACCATTTTGGATGTGAGGTTGTCCAAGTCTTCGGTCCTCATGATGTCTCTCAGGTGTTCTTTGATCAGGATCTCATTGGAAACTCTCTCTGCCGAACTTCCCAGCGAAGGGAAAGGAAGGGAAATTTTAGTACAAACACACAGGGAGCCACAAACAAGATAACAGAAGATAAGTTTATTATTATTTATAAATTTATAAGTGGTAAAAGTGCAATGCTTTATTATTCTTTTGAGGAATTTTTTAAAGCTGTACTTTTACTAACATAAGATTTAGCACAAGGTTTACTTGTAGTGATACTTTGCAAATTATCTTAATGTACATTTTCTTCCACCACATCGGCTCCCTTGGCTAATACAATAAAAGCATACTTCTGTCCAACACTGTCCTTGCGGATCGACTCCAAGTCATTCATGGCCTCCCACTCATTGAGGCAGGTGCGACCTGACTCAATGTGCTGGCGATAGTGCTGAGCCCACTCCAGCCCAGAGCCTGGGATCAAAGCTGCCTTGACGGCACGCTCACAGCAACCATGTAACACCTGCAGCACTGACCTGACAGCAGTGGAGAGAGGAGAGGAAAAGCACAAAAAAAAACATCACCATGTGTAAAAAATGTTATTAATAGGCTACAGAGATGTCAAAGACATTATTCTGGAGATTTAGAGCAAGGAAAAGGTGTTGATATGCAAAGAGAGCAGCTGGAGGCTGTTACAGCACCATTTTAATTTTAATATCTGGGTGTCACTCACCACATGGTCTGCATGGAAACTGGTTTAAATATTCTGGTCTCTTTTGCTGAGCTCACACTAAAACCACTGCAGAGAAACAGACAGAAACGTGAACACTCATAATCAATCCTGATGACGAGAACGAGAAAAAGGAAAAATAAGGAAGTAACAGTGATAAAAAAGTGTCAGTGTGCTACATCATAGTCTGACATACAACAGAGAATCCAGTGTAAATTAGAAATAGTTCTTGTTCTTGTGGAATGAAAATGGGAGGACAGTTACTGAGAGACAAATTAGCACAGTTGGAGGTGTGATTCAGTCTGATGAGGGTGAAAATGCTGGTGTGACATAGCAAAAAAACTTGCATGACACTCAGCACACTCAGTTAAAACGCAGTTTAAGCACCCAGTCATGCTAGCCTAACTGTTTTTAGACCTGGCACCTCACAGTTTCAGAGTGCTCTTATATTATTTTCTGAGCACCATCAGCCCAAACTGTTTTAATTAAGCCAGACCTGCTGAGAGCAATCTTTGGTTATTTAAAGACACACAAAATGAGCCAGAATGGAAATTTGGACTTGTTCATACACTACGATGCAGCCAGAGTAAATTTATTAGACCTCTAAGCAGCTAAACTGTTTGACCTTTACATAAACAGCCACAAAAAGAAACTAACCATACTTTACTTTCACATGAGCACATGACCTCCATGTTTATGCAATGATGTGAGTGAGTGACATGAGCTGCTGTAGTTCACAGAGAATGATTCAACTCCAAAAATAAGGACATTACTTATTCATGTTATCGCTGGCCAGAATCCCAGAAATCAGGCAACACCGTCTGTGCTGCAGCCTCCTAATCTCCTCCTCGCTTGTGCTTTTACACTTTTAATATGATCCTCAGTCTTTTTTTCAAAACGTGTTTCTTACCCATCTCCGTCCAGATAAACTTGTGTATTGCTCCATATTGGCAGAACCAGGCCGATGGTGCAATGATCACTAGAAAGAGAAGGAGAGGAGACATACACAGGACAAAGAAGAAAATTGCACTTGTTAAAGCTAAACTAGAAATTGTTAACAGAACAGAAATCTTATCTTGTGCAACAGTACACCAGCATCTTAGTTACACAGACCTCTCTGCGTTGGGGAAATCCATGCCCAGCAGGATGCTCTCATGTTTGTTGCCCAACGTGGAAACGACGATCAGATACCTGACTCTTACCGAACTAACAGAATCTAACTGCACCGCCTGTATGAAAAGGTACAGAGGAGTAGAACCAAGAGGAAAAGGAGGCAGATAATGTGTCAGACAACTTGTGAAGCCAAAAAAAAGAAGAAAGGAAAAAAAAAAAACGCTTTCTTCTTAAGTCTAAAGGAGCTAAATAAGGTTGGATGTTTGCAAGCAGCGTAAAAAATTCTGTGTATTTATTTTCTTTGGCCTTCCAGGAAGACTCAAATCAGGGAAGTGAATGTTGTCTTTACAGAGATCAAGATACCAGCTCCTGTCTGGTTAAAGGCCTGTACCTATGTTCTTTCTACCTTGAAAACTTACAGGTCAGTCTCAGAATGAGTGCGGTGCTTTGGAAAGCATTAATAATTCAGTCTGCATTCAGTGGACTTAAACAAGCAAAGCTACTAGTACAGTTTGTGGATTTGGCTTTTGGTTTATATGTTTACATTCAATTTTGCTATCATGCAGTCCTAAGTATTTAAAAATTACAGAATATTTTCTTTAAACTCTTCGAGATGTCCATGCCACGGCACACTGTCCACACACTGCAATACAATTAGAACAGTCACTATAAATTTAAAATTCAAATTAAATCCGTTTTAGTAAACTGGATGAATAAAATGTTGAATCCTAATTACGGCTGTGCCGTATCATATCAGCTGTGATTTCTATGTGATATAAAAATGTCATATCGTGATATCATCGCTCTAGCAATGCCATAGATATACATTCCCTAGTGTACAACAGCGAGACAAGCCCAAGCATGCCTGAAGGCACGAGCCATGTGTCAGCGTCCGATAATGATTTAGTACCTAAAGTGGAGCTACTTCAAAAACCTCCTAGAAAGCAAAGCAATATGCAAGAAAACTGTTCTCACCAAAGGTGAGGCAAGAACCTACTGTCAAGTGTTTTAGGCTATGAAAGAGGAGATCCTAGTAACTGGTGATATGCAACCCAAAAGTAAACAAATGTCTCAACTGAGCAGTACTCGCTAGCTGAGCTCCAGGAAGCACAGTGGCTTGAAATTAATGATGTGGTTACATATTGTTTGGCAAAAGATGTGGTGCCAATCCAAACTGTGGGCAACTGGTTAAAAAGCTGAAGATACAACATCCCAGATAATAAAACTGAAAAATGTTTAAAAGTTTAAGTTTAAGTTTATTTATAGTTAACTGAAACTGTTAACCTGTAACTTAAAGTTTCCTGAGAAAACAGTATCTCAGCTTTTGTGCTTAGATTTGACTTATTCTGTGTCACTACTATTGAATTACAATGCTGCTGCCGCCGCTACCACTGGCACCTTGTTTCAAAAGATTCACACTTCAAATTAGGAATGACAGTAGCTCACTGGAAAAGAAGGATGGAATCTGCCTTTCATTTAATTACTCTTATAAATGCTGCTGCCTGAAAGCTGCAGGCATCAATAAAATGTGTATAGTGTTTATTCTTTTAAATCGTCAGAAATATTATCACAAATTTTCTTGGAATATCGTGATATACTTTGAGGCTATATCACGCCACTCCTCCCACTACCACATAACAAAGCGATTTACTGATGCTTCCTTCCAGGCATTTTCACACATGCACTGCAGGCTGGATATTTTCTGAATCTTATCCAGGAGGAGCTTTATGGGCTGCTGCCTTCAGCGTACAAAGTCTGTATGTCTGATTGAATTGAACTGATTGAATTTTCCTTTGGTGAATTTACAGAAAGTATGTGATTTTAATGTGCCATTCCTCCTGAATGCTCTACAAATATTGACTGCACTCATCAACATCAAACAACCAAAGTTGCAGTGTACACATCTGATGTATAGAATCTCCTGTTGTGTGCTACGCGGACACATGAGAATAACAATGGACATAGTCACATGTTTCCCAAAATCTCTCTATCTTACTATATTAATTTAACTGGGATAATATTTATGTAATAGAGTTTGATGCTAGTGATGCTGAGGACCTAAAAATGGTAACTCACTGTCACTGAAGGTTTGTGACTGATAGCAAAATCGCTGAAATTTTCCCATAACATTAAGAATGAAACTGCATTCAGTGGATCAGCTTTCTTAACATTTTCTTAACAGCATAAGCAGTTAAATATTTATCTAACTGCATTTTGGAGTAATGCCCTTTGCCAGAGCTATGATCATACAAGTTTTCTCAGTGATCACAGAGACAAAGTAAAGTGTTTCTGTGTGGCACTTTTCAGGTTTTGCTGATACACAATATTGCCAAAAATATTCACACGCATATAAACCTGAGTGACATCCCATTCTTAATCCATAGGGTTTAATATGATGTCAGCCCACCCTTTGCAGCTATAACAGCTTCAACTCATATAGGAAGATTTTCCACAAGGTTTAGGAGTGTTTATGGGAATTTCAGACCATTCTTCCAGAAGCACATTTGTGAGGTCAGACACTGATGTTGGACGAGAAGGCCTGGCTCACAGTGTCCACTCTAATTCATCCAAAAGGTGTTCTATCAGGTTGAGGTCAAGGCTCTGTGCAGGCTAGTCATATTCTTCCACACCAAACTCACCCATCCATGTCTTTATGGTCCTTGCTTTGTGCACTGGTGCGCAGTCATGTTGGAACAGGAGGTTGCCATCCCCAAAACTGTTGGGGAGCATGAAACTGTCTAAAATGTCTTGGCATGCTGAAGCATTAAGAGTTCCTTTCACTGGAAGTAAGGTGCTGAGCCCAACTCCTGAAAAACAACCCCACACCATAATCCCCCCTCCACCAAATTTTACACTTAGCACAATGCAGTCAGACAGTTCTTCTGGCAACCACCAAACCCAGACTCGTCCATCAGATTGCCAGACGGAGACGCATGATTTATCACTCCAGAGAACACGTCTCCACTGCTCTAGAGTCCAGGGGAGGCGTGAGTCACACCACTGCATTCAACGCTTTGCATTGTGCTTGGTGATGTAAGGCTTGAATGCAGCTGCTTGGCCATGGAAACCCATTCCATGAAGCTCTCTGTGCACTTTTCTTGAGCTAATCTGAAGGTCACATGAAGTTTGGCGGTCTGTAGTGATTGACTCTGCAAAAAGTTGGCAACCTCTGTGAACTATCCACCACAGCATTGGCTGACCCCACTCTTCATTTAATGTGGCCTACCACTTTGCTGTCAGTTGCTGTCATTTCCAGTCACTTCCACTTTGCAATAATAGCACTAACAGTTGACTGTGGAATATTTAGCAGTGAGGAAATTTCACGACTCGAGTTGTTGCACAGGTGGCATCTTATCACGGTACCACACTGGAATTCACTGAGCTCCTGAGAGCGACTCATTCTTTCACAAATGTTTGAAGAAGCAGTCTGCATCCCTAGGTGCTTGGTTTATACCCCTGTGGCCGTGGAAGTGATTGAAACACCTGAATTCAATGATCTGTATGGGTGAGTGAATACTTTTGGCAATATAGTGCATGATCTGTGAAGACATGCGTGCTCACCAGTTTTACGGTATCTTCTGGTCTGAGGTGTTCAATCATAGCACGGAGGTGTGTGTGCCGCATGTCCGGCGCGCCGCTGCTTTGCTTGACAGGAGAAGTCGGGGTGCGAGACATCGCCTGATGAAGGTTCCCACTCTCGCCATCCTCCAGCAGAAGGACTGCTCCTTTCACGAGGGCAAAGCTCTCCCTACAGAGTGACAGAGATCCTGGAGGTTAACTCTGCTGTCACCAAGTAACTGATTATCCTCTTTCAAAAGTGTGTAATATTTATCAATTTCAAGCTGACGTGAGTTATACCTACCTTTTCTGAAGTCTCCCTCTTCTTTGGAGGCTTTCATCCTTAGGGAAAAAAAAAAGATAAAAAAATCTTCATCAAGAAGACTTGTGAATATATTTTTTTATTCTCTATGTGGGTTGTATGTGTGCAATTCAGCATCTTATCTTTGTTTTACTGATTAACTGAATCTGTTCAATGCATTTCAGGAGCCTGTAATTTTGTTATGCAGGCTGTTTGTAAAAAGAAGAACATTATGCCAAACCAGGGTCCAAGAAGATCCTGGAGGTTCATGCGCTAATTTCTAATACTCTCAGAGGTTGATAATTCCAACTTAAATAAAGACAAAAGTGTTGAAAGAAAGTAACAACTCTTCTGGAAACATCAGAAGCAGCGTGTATGCACGTGTGGAAGTGTTTGTGTGTCATGTTTTTCCTGTTTAAAGTTTGGCCACAAATAGTAGAAAAATAAAACTTCCTCAGGTGAAATGTGGTACAACACAGATCATTTGCAGCAGTGAGGAGACAGACACAAAGAGCTAAGTGGGATGGAGGAGAAACAATAAGCAGGTAAACAGTGGAATAACAGAATAAAATAACACTAAATAAATCAGAAACATAATGCATGAAGAGGGAGGGGGAAAGGAATGAGAGAAATAGCAGTAGTAACAAGGGTTTACAGAAAAAGAAACTTGAGACAGCAACATTACCTGTTACGCAACTGACAAGTCCAGACAGAGTCAAGAAAAAGTGAAAAAAATAAATAAAAGAGAAGAAGTGGGCAGAGGCCAGGGGCGGAAGGATGAGGGTTTGAAGAAGAAAGAAAAAGGAGAAAACACAAGTTAAGATAGTAGAGTGATTAAATTCTGACAAAATATGCAAAAAATGAGACTTGGAAGCACAGTAAGGTCATTTATGGTTTAATCTGCAATGATAAAGACCAGAGGGGAAAGCCAGGCCTCTGACATAACATTTAAAAAAATATATTTATGATAGAGGGATAGAAATGTGAGAAGAGGCGATATGAGGGACAGAGGCTGATGATACTGTATTTAACGCTTACAGTGAGCACTCAGACAAGTAATTCAATCACTATCTGACAATGCTTTAATGGGAGCTATATCTGTGGTATTCATGCCACGTAACCCTATCAGTGCGATCACTTCCCTGGCTACAAGTGAAAAACAAATCCGCCTTGTTATCATTCAGGCAAATGAAGTGATGATATCCACAAAGGGACACATTCAGGAGCCGTCGCTCTTCATGCAGACCTTTCAAAGGCCGGCGTAAACAGCTCGTAGTCAACGTTCTGAATCATTCTTTGTAAAAGAAAAGTAAACAACCTCATATCTGCTGACACGGTGCAAAATGTTTGTGCACAGCAAGGTGGGGAGATAACTGAACTCACTGGCGCAGTGGCGATGGATGGGATCCTATGCAGGGTCAACAGAGCCATTGTACAGGTCCGTCTGCACTTAACCTGCTGTTTCTTGCAGGCTCAGACAGGCTCTGCTGGTTCCTCAACCAAAAGTGTGCCGTGGGTGGGGTGAACAGTAGTATTATTTTCTGAAATAACACATGGATGTTTGGAATTCAGTTACATGCAAAATTTAAGCTTGGTATCAGAGGTCTGGTTTAGTAAGTTAGGAGGACTGAGGAGCCATTTTCACAACCACTTCCTTGGTATTAATCCAGTTAGAGAATAGTTGTGCAATATGAGGAAATAGAATATCACACACACACACACACACACACACACACACACAAACACGCACACACACACACACACACACACACACACACACATATATATATATATATATATATATATATATATATATATATATATAGTATCCACATATTGTCATATATCTGGTTGTATTACACCACTGATAGCAAATCATTGCAAGATTTACAATAAATGCATAAATGAAGTATAGCACCTAGAGTTTTCAGCAATATCTAATAATGATAAGTCTGTCTAATTACTTTATATGAAAAATGTCATATTTTATATCTTTTGATCTTTTAAATGTTAATAACAAGGTATCAATTAAAATATAGCGAAAGATCGGTTCACACATATTTCCTATCAACGGCAGAATATCCTGCCATTTCTCCCATGCACAGAAATCCAGCTGCATTCCTTTAGTGCCACAAAACTCTTTTTGTATACATAATAACACAAACGTGTTAGAACCAGACACACAAGCAAGTGAAACAATACTGTAAAACTGCATTATATTAAAATGATATCTGTGCTTCGCGCTTGTGCTGAAACATGCAGTCTATATAAGGATGTGGCTGCGATTATTATGCATAAAAATATCCACCAATAAAAATTAAACATAAATTTACACGACTGCTGGTTCTTACCAGCTTGCACAGCCAGACGCGCTCAGCGTAAAGGCTTTAAAGTTAAATGATATTACGTTAAGCTTGCTGAAATCTTCCCAGGAAAGGTTTCTTGCGCCACACGAATACCGCGGTAACGCACTCTTAATATGACAGCAAATATGTGATACGGCTTCACTCAGCTCGCTGCATGCAGACAATAAAGTTATTTCTTTCCTGGCGCTGTTATCGGGTGAGTAATCGTAACTACGTGGTTTAATGCTGACAGACGAGATCAGAACAAATAGTCGTTCCTTTTGCAGCAATCACAAACAAGCTCGAAATAATATGTAGCCTGTATCCATAATGTCGCCTCTTACAACCAGTCTGTAGCAGACTTGGCACACAAAAAACCCTCTATACCCTCAAGAAGCGTTTTTCTTACCTTTCCAGGCTGGTCCTCACTCTAATTTCCTGCTTCGGTCCCTGCTTGTTTTTCTTCCGTACCCAGAGCTCCTTATTCCGCCCTCTGTTGCTTTCTGAGGGTGAGGACTTGACCATTTACAGCACGCAGCTCTCTGAAGGAGAGCTTTTTTTTTCTTTTTTTTCTTTTTTTAATCGGCGAGCAGAGAGCCTCGCGCCCTGGAGCGCGAGCAGGAGTAGACGGTGACGTCACACGCAGGAAAACGATAGGCTGCGTGAAGAAAATGAATCGAGTCTTCATTCAAGAGGGCCACAGGTTTCAGAAGCACCATACTGAGGCTTTTTTACTCGTGTAAAAGCAGCAAAACAAAAAAAATATTTAATCTTAAGGTTTGCAACACGATAAGTGCATTTACTCAAGAGGGCAGCACTGAGATACCATGAGTTTACAGGGGTGAATCACGACTAACTTACTGTTGGGAACAGTGTTGGACGTGTTACTAATACGGAGACATAATTTGATACACAGTACTGTGGATAGGTCTTGAGTAACCCCTCATTAGTTTAAACTGAGATTTATTGAAAAGTATGCAAACGTACATGGAAAATACAGTAGATAAGGCAAAAACAGTGTTTGTACAATTTGAATGAGCTTGAAAGTCAATATTTGTTTTGACCATCTTTATTCTTCAACACAGTCTGAACTTTCAGCTGTCTTGTCATTTCTTTAAGCAGTATTCATAAATAGTTTTCCAGGCTTCTTTAAGGACATTCAAAGCTGTTCTTAAGATATTGGTGTCAGGGCCGAAGCCACAGCGAAAGTGGACCCAAATGCAGACATGGAAAGAGTTAAACAATTTATTGTACACAGCCAGTCCATGGCTGATGGTGTGTGTGTATGTGTGTGTTTTTTTACATCCAGGAATGCTTTTACTGCATTGGCAATGTGGGATAATTGGGATAATTACTATTCAGATACTCTCTATGGTATTGCATGGTGGATCAAAATCCAATGGTACTTTTATGCATTCATAATTCCATGAATTTTGTCAAAATTTCCCATGACAGAGCCTCCACCATGTTTTACAGATGGTTAGACACTCACTGTTGTAGCTCTCTCCCGACCTTCTTGATACAGATCAATGATGATTTGAACTAAAAAGTTCTCATTTGGATTCATCACATCATAGGACCTGTTTCCACTGATTCAGTCCAGTCCAGTTCATAAGTAAAGCACACCTCAATCCATTCTTTCCTTCCTTAAGAATAGCTTCTTGGCAGCCACCCTTCCATTTCAAATGGGCCTTCAGCAAACAGAGGCCAGATGCATCTTTCAGGTCCTGTGTCAGGTCTTTGCTGGATTTTCTCCTATTTCTTAAGGACATGGCTTTCACATACTGTTCATCTGCTGTAGATTTTTTTTTAGGCCTGCCACTTCTACAAAATATAAATTGGTTTATATTGTGTGGCCACTTTTTCTTTTCTCCTTCACTTGTGTCCAGTTTACTCTGATTTTTTTAAGGACACACTGCACACCATGCCAAAATATGTGTGTGTGTTTAGCTTCAGGAATTCTTCAGGAATTACTTGTGTGTGGATTCAGCTAAAAAAAATGGGAACAAATTATGTGTTTTTGTGACAGGCTGCTAGTAACAAAGTGCCTAAAGTTACAAGTTACAATTGGTTATTTGCCAAGTAGTCTGTTATGTGTAGAATCATCCCCTGAGTTAGGTGTTTTTGCCTTTTTTTAAACACTTGAATAAGTCATAGGTCAGTGTTAAGTGGCTTAACAAACAAAAAACATTCCTCTGAAAATGGTCAGGTACAAGGACCCGACTGAGCATGAATGGAAAAGCAGCCAGTATATAAAGAAAAATGTTGAAAGACCTTCAGAAAACCTGGAGAATTATTGTTCAAGACTACTTTAAAAATTACATGAAAATCTGTCTCCTTGGAAGCAAAATCTAAAGAAATGAAGGGTATCACAAAATCTTTGCACAGTACTTTATGCTAAACACTCAGCACAATATTGTACCTCACTTGAAAATTTAGTTTTAGAGTTTAGTCAGTGAACTTCCCATTCTGTTTATAAATATGCCTATAAGCTATCAGACTCCCAGACAAAGAAAACTTTATTTGTGCAGTAGTTTGAAATAACAATGCACATGCGTTTTACGACCACATCTTAAGAATTTGTCCCCTCCTACCATTTTTGCACAGTCGTGTCTCAAGAGGCAAAATCGCATCAGTAATGTAAACATGCATTTAATAACCCGCTTGCCTGATAGTCCCAAATGCCCCCGACTCTAAAAAAAATAAAATAAAATAAAATAAAAAAGAACCAGACTTTTATTAGCCTCTGAACTGACCCATAAGACAGCAGGTAGAAGGATTTTTTTTAATGGCTAACATAAATTTTTATTGTAATCGCGTAGGATTTAAAAAAAAAGAAAAGAAATAAAAGAAAAGAAAAGAAACAAAGCCTACCCGACGCAGGCGCAGTGATGTGAATTCGACTACTTCCTGGCGTCTCAAAAGTAGTCCGGGCTCTGCTGACGTTGAAGCTTCAAGTTGCAGTCTGAGAGTTTCTCTGCCGGAAGAGGATCGAAAGTCATTCCTGCCGTAAAAGTGGGATGCAGACAGTTGGAAAACTCATGAAGGTTTTCATAACGAGGCGCATCCCGCAAGAGGGGATGAAGATCCTGTCAGCGGCTGGAGTGTACGAAGTATTTTTATGTTTAAATTAACAGCAAGCTGTGCTTAACAGTGTTTAAATACCGTCCATGTTTTGCATATCGACGCTGTAATTGACGCTTATGCACTCCGACACCACTGCTGTCAGTTTCCTCTGCTTGCATGTTTGAATGACACGCCGCGTCACGCATCTCCTTTCCTGTCTCACTGTAAGCAGGTGTGAGGTGTCTCAGTGGGATTCCGATGAACCTGTGTCCAGGGCAGAGCTTCTCAGCGGCGTTCAGGGGGCTCACGGTCTTCTGTGTCTGCTGTCAGACAAGATCGACGTCGAGGTCCTGGACGCTGCAGGTACTGATCACTCAGTGTCCTCAGATGGTGACCAGATTCCAACAAACATTTGTCAGGCAAACAATATGTTTGTGGGGGACCGTGTGGGGCATTTTACTTAAGTGTTTGACATCTCACATCAGAAACAACCCCACAGCCATCTCCCTGTCTATATCTTTGAGTTTTACTTAGTGTAAGCCATGCAATTTTAGTAAGGTTCACATGTGCTTGCCTAACTAGAGCCAATTAAAATGTATTGATTTGTGTATTGTGTATCTCTGCAGTATTGTTGGGTCTTTACCTTACAATACAAAGCGCCTTGAGGCGACTGTTGCAAATTGGTGCTGTATAAATAAAATTGAATTGTATTGATTTTGGGGGTGTCGTTAATCATTCAGTTTATTTTATATCAGTAAAAATGGTCACTTTCATGCTTTTAACCTCAGAATTTGAGTACAAATATTTGACAGGTTACTCAGCTGTTTTCTGTTTGATATCAGGGCCAAACCTGAAAGTGATCAGCACCCTGTCTGTGGGATTCGACCACCTTGCCCTTGATGAAATCAAAAAACGGTGAGCTTCACCGACTGAACTTCACCATGAACTAACAGGAGGAGATTCTTACTTGCCTTCTTAATTATACCGCTGTTTGTTTTCAACAGTGGCATTCGTGTTGGATACACTCCGGATGTCCTGACTGATGCCACAGCGGAGCTGACTGTGGCTCTGCTGCTGGCCACGGCTCGCAGATTACCGGAGGGAGTGGAGGAAGTGAAAAAGTCAGTTTCACCCAGTTACACTTTTATACTAATCAATGTAAACC